>WYDF02089656.1:0-24224 GCA_009867245.2 Adranes taylori | reverse complement strand
AGTTAGAAAAATATAAACTACTGATAATTAAATTGTAAGTAAGCAGAAAAGAAAATAGGGCTCACATGCTAAACGGTACACAAATTAAATGAGAAACCACAGTTCATTCAATATCAACGTCTAGTAGAATCTGTCGTAGTTTTGTGGTGAGGACCTGAAACCTCACACTTCAAATAGTAAGAGCTGTGTAATTCGGCTTCTCTTCAATTTGATGTGCGGATATATCATTGGACACTCAAAATGTGAAAGAATGGCAGAATAAGACATGACACTGTAGTAAGCAAAATGAATAAAATAAGGAATTCAATACCATCAGACTAAATTTGTATTACAAATTATTACAAAACTAGATTGGAAGATCCTGTATGCAGAAAACTATGTACGCCAACTATTACGGTAAGAAAATCTGAGAAAATAGTTTGGAGAGCCTGTGGTACAACACTGAAATCTCAGAAACTTTAACAAATGAAAAAATCATTAAATCAATCATTTCACAAAGAAGTCAATATTTACTTGTAGAAATGTTGAAAAATGTTTTAAAAAAGTGTAACATCTCTATAAGACCTGTGTAAAATCACCTTCACAACTGATTAATACTTCCTTGTATTGAAAAATACAGAGAATGAGAATCTGTTCTTGTAAACCCATTTGAAATATCTCGCATATACAAAATGTACCTTGCAATTGGTAGCCTCATCTTCCTTTTTACAGTAATTCACTGGGGCTAAACCAGGCAAATAAAACGCTTCTATCAAACTGTTGAAAACTAATTGATAGAAAATAATACTAGACAATCTTGCAGTCTTCATGATTTTGGTGGATTACATGTGAGCGATTGTAAATTATTTGTCTACGTTTGCATCGCTTATTTAAATTTTATCACGTCACCATAAACGATAAAACAGTTTATTCGATTACGCGTTATATGTATATATAATAATAATGTAGAAACAATTTCTTTCTATTATTCAAACTATAGATAAATATTCGGATTTAATGTTTCGATTAAAGACCTTTGCTTCCAGCACTTTTTGACATTTTTACGAATGAAAAACATACGTAACAAATTTTCAGCCATTACTTCATGGTATCATAACCAGCATTGCCACATTTTGATATAAAGTTATCCCCAAATGTTTTTGTATTTGTTTATTAGCTTTAAATACATGATATTTAATTAACAAAAATATTAACTTACATACTACTTAATCTAATAATGAACAAAAAATTTACAAATTAATCAACTTACATACTACTTAAAATCTAAGAAAATAATGTGGATTTTCAATTGATTGATTTTTCGTAAATTACTGTACATAAAACAATAACGTTTATCTATTTGACTCTAAAACCACATCTTAAGACATGAATCATCAGGTAAAATTTTGCTTTATGCAAAAATAAAAAATTTCGGAAATATGTTATTTAATTGAAAATTAATTTCCATCCGTACCACCCACAGAAAAAAAATATTTTCATTTTAGAATCTCGGAAAAAATCACCTCATTTAAATCAAGAAATTACTTTTAATGTTAAAATAGTATTTATGCATTTTTATAGGCGACGCAAATCTATTGCATTTGCGACGCCAAATCATATTACCAATTAATACATATCAACCAATATTTTATTTTTATTTATTTAATATACATCAAAGAAATTAGTTTAAGAACGACTATATAAATAAATGAAAAAATATGTATTATAATGACCGCTACAAGCCTGTAAAAGATTTATTAATTAAAGACGCGGCATTATTGCTATATATTAGAATTGGAATAATTCAGTTTTGCGTCTCCCACCAAGTTCGGCATACAACATCCACTGAAGCATTTAGATTTCAAGCTCAAACTTCTGTGCAATAGGACTTTGATTCTGTAAAGATTCCGTATAGCCGATGAATAGAATATTATATTCATTTTCAATAGAATTGAATATTTTTTTAATAATTTCTATTTCTATTTATTCAATAACCACAACAAAATGGAGTTATAAAGTAACATCCTCTTTATTAATATATTTTACTTTGTATTTAATTTAGAGTAAACAATCTAAAGTAGTTTACTTTGCTTAACTACATAACTAGATTATAAACGCGACTGGTTAAAGACACATTTCACTCTGCTTACAAAAAATAACGATAAAAAGTTGAAAAAGGGTAAATAGATCAAGAGTAAAAAAGGAAAATGTAATAAAAACTGAATTTCCGAATGAAGGTGTAATATGATTATAAACGTATAATTTGTTTTTATAAACTTTCTAAAAATTCTTTCAAGCTATTTAGACCAAACCATTATTTTGAGTCCATTACTTTTTCTTTACTCTTAGAATTTTGGGTATTCATAGAACCTGTGTAATTAGTTAATTGGTGCAATTAATGAGTTTGTAATTTTTAAGAATTTTATACATTTCAGTTGGTTAGACATTTTCTAATTTAAATATTTACTTTTTTTGTTTATTTTGTCCAGAAAATTTTGGTCCAGCGTCCGCGGCCGTCGTCCAGGCAAAATTGAACCAATTATGCTACGAATTGATTAACTACCCACCGTATTCACCAGATTTAGCCCCTTGCGATTTCTTCTTGTTCGCCAATTCTAAAAAACTGCTCGAAGGATGTCGTTTTGCAACAAATGATGAAGTGATAACCGAAACTTCCCATTATTTTGAAAAGCTCGAGCAAAGTTATTTTTCGGAAGGCATGAAGAAGTTGGAAAGTTGTCTTGAAAAGTGTATTGCCTTAAAAGGGGACATGTTAAAAAGTAAATAATAAACAAACCAAAAATCATCCGTTTTCTTATTTAGGCTAGATTTCAGTCAAACCGCCTATATAATGATTTACATTTGCTTCAGAAATTAGTATCAATATACGTAGGTTTGTTGAGAATGGTACTCTCTTATGCCAGCCATACATACTGCGCAAGTAACATGTGCAAATAAACCTCTCAGGTTTACCGCAACATGTGTGGCTGGCATTATGGGCGTTTCAAATGAATCATATAAATGTTTAAAAATAGTAAAATAATGCTTAGGTGTAAAAAAGATTTGAATTGCGACAAAAATTAGGAACTAAATTAAATCCAAATTCTGTCAATTACTTTTCTTTATGTATGATAGCGAGAAAGGACGTCACGAAAAAATAGCGTGTAGTTAAAAAATGTGTCAGATGATTCATTACATGATGTTTAAAAGTACTATATCAATTACAACAAATATTTCATGCAAGATTATAATCGACATTTTCCAGCACCACGTATTCTATTCTATTTGTTATAGAGCTCATTCACAATTCAAAAACTCTTAAGTTACGTTTAGAGCTAAGAAGATTTGGGTATTTAGAGAATGGTCCCATTGGGTTATTTCAATTTCTCGGGTAGAAATATTGCTAAATATTCAATTCTCCTACTTCTTTGTTCAAGTTTAACATTTATTAGAGAATGTACCATTACTATAGTAAAGTGAAAGAATTTCATGAGTATAAATATCTAGGTTAGATTATAATTAAAAGTCCAAGTGTTATTCATATTTTATCGTTCGTTTATGAATAATATAGAAAAGTAGTAACCCTGAATATAAGCTCTAAGTTTGACAAATTTTAAATAGATATGTCATTTGTCATTTTATCTCCTAAAAAATTTAATATCCCTCGTAGTAAACACATAACAAATTATGATAGCTCTCTTAAAAATGTACCCAAATTACCAAATGTCCGTAACTCCAAACTTAGCTTAACATTGCACTGGACACGTTTCTAAATTCAGTCAAAGATTCACCATGATTCTAACGTTAATTATCCGCTAGAGTGCTAAATTTTTGCGTTAGATGAAAAATTGCTGTAATAAAAAAAAGACATTGATAGAATGACACTAGAATATTTAAAGGTTACGTTATTCATTGGAATTTCTTTCTGAATCACTTAATGAGAATGAGCTCTTATAAAGGAGTTCAATGCTTAATAATAATAATAATAATAATAATAATAGATTTATTATAAATTCACGATGTATCGTAATTAAGAAGGTATTTGTATTAAACCGTCTTTTTAATTCATTTGAAATTTATTTACAAAAAACATGTATTAAGAAAGATTGTAGAATGCAAGCGCGTTAAGAAATCTAGCGGTCCAACAGAATTTTGAATCGCTAGAAACAAACCCTAGTGCTAGATTATAGCAACTACATAGCGTTGTCTATAGAAACGGTATGTAAGAAACTTCCGCTAAATAAAGAAACGCATTGCTAGATTTCTGTTTCAAGCGTTAGATCCAGTGCTAAATTTAGAAACACCACCACTACTAATGAATACAGTGTACACTAGTTTTCTTGAATCGAAACCACTATAAATGGCAGAAAATGACATTTTGCTGTCACTTGCTGTCATCTGTCTAATTCTGCTTGGTTTTAAGCGTCGAAGTGGAATCGAAGTGTATGGTGTATAATTAAAATAGTTATAATAGTTGCTGAAGATTTCTATTTGAAAAGTAAACAATATCCTGTATAAAGGTAAATTTTACAACGTCCTCAGTATTGCATTAGACTTTATGTATCCTGTAGAATTGCTTTTGGTGATGTGGAAACATTCTACAATTCTTTCGTTTTTTGTTTTAGAAAATGCGGCGAAGAAATGCGAGGGCTGCATCTAAAGTTCAGAAGGATAAGAACAAAGATGAGCCAACTAAAATAAAGCGGAGTACAAGAAGACAGAAACAGGATGCGTCAGAAGAATCTGAAAATGGGTCGGATCAGGAATGTGTGGAGAATACAAAAAACTTAAATGACGAAGAAAGTAGTAGAGATATCGACGAAGAATGTACTTGGAAAGTAACTCAAACACAAGATTCAGAAACCAATGCGACGAAACTGAAAATATGTATATCGAAAAGCCCAGAAAAAGTCGGAAAAAGCAAACAGAAATCAGGTAGTGACACTGACGAAACCAAAAGTGTACCACGTCGTACTCGACGTAGGTTTACATCGCCGACTCAGCAGAAAACCGATGAATGGAACGAGGAACATGCTGAAAAAGGTAAGTTAAATATTGAAAACGCATTAACAGCTAATAGTAAGTCGCAATCGGTTGATAATGATAATGATACTCAGCCTACTGTGGTTGGGGATCAGCAGATTGGGCTTGAAGAGAAGATGGGATCTACAGATGAAATTGAGAAAATGAAGGAATCACATGGAGATCAGGAACAAACAGAATTAAATATTCACAGAAATGGATCTAATGATTCGATTAAAGCTGTAAATAAATGTACTGAGGAGATTTCGGAATGTCAAGAAAAGGAGCTAGCCCAAGAGAGTTTGGAGATGGCTCAAAAGAGTGTTGAACAGGTTCCAGAGAGTTCTGAGCAGGTTCCAGAGAGTTCTGAACAGGTTCCAGAGAGTTCTGAACAGGTTCCAGAGAGTTCTGAAGTGGTTCCAGAGAGTTCTGAACAGGTTACAGAGTGTTCTCAACAAGTTCCAGGGAGTTCTCAAGCATGTGGTAATCTTGTTACCGATATTGATTCTTCTCATATTGTGGATTCTACAGGTAACGATGATGCTAATATTGTTCAAGATCAACCTGAAAGCTGTGGTAATAGTTCTGAAACTGCCGATCACAAAGCTGATATAATTGAAACAAGCACACGGGAGCGTGAAAATTATGAGGAACCGCAACACCAGGAAGGAGAAAATGATTATTCAGAAAAGGGTAAGTGGTTTTCTTATTGATTTATTGCTTCAGCATGGAAGTTAAATTTATTTTGATCTCCCTGTTGATGGAGTACAGTTTATTTTGAAAGTGGTGCAAGGACATTTTTGTAAAATATTGGGATGCTAAAAAATAAATATGAATGTTTTTACTATTTAGACTATGAACGTTTTGGTAACTGACAACAATTTCGCTATAGATACTGAAAAAATTGCAAATTATAGAAAATTCAGTAGTTTCTTTGATTTAAAAGTCAGTTAACAGTGGAATTGTTAAACATATTCAATATTGTACAGAATATTACAAATAGAAAATTCTTTTTCTAGAGTAAAATATGTTTGCTTGAAATAGGCTGTCGATATTGATCAATGAATAAATATTTGTACAAGGGCGGCGGCGGCTGCGGCAATGTAATACAGCGGACACCTTCTCCTATTGCGTCTTTGAGATGTACTTTTATACCACTGTAATCAGCTGGCTATAAAATCCATTCACATAAAATATTTCAAATATAGCTTTATTTTGTAGCCAATAAAATAACATTACGAAATTAGTAACAACCAATTAGCGGTTGACAAGTTCATAGTAAGTTATAAAGGACACTTGTTTGTATTTATGTACATAATTTTAAAGAAATACTTTTCCGAGAAAATCATAGAAGAGAATAAACTAGAATAGCTTTATCAAAGAGGATTATCGGGCTATGATTTTTTACAATTTCTACCGTGACTTAAGCCATGGAGAATGTTTTGAGGCAATCCAAGGAGTGTTTGGTGACAAATCGTTTTCCTTAGATATCGTAAAGCTAGTTCAGCATAGACGATATTACTTGAATGGCAGTTTTCAAGTATCTTAGTCTAACTTACAGTTTGAAGCAATTTCAAAGACAGGTAAAAGCATTTGACACTATTTTCACCAAACATTTGATGATAGATAAGCTTTGCTTTCTGGTGTGAATACCCCAACTTCTTTTCAGTATAAAAAGGAAACTTCTTTGGGGCGGAGAGCTTGAATTTATATGCAACATACAAATTTTCATTCCAGAATTAAAATTAGTGCTTTACGAAATTTCAACCTAGCCGTCACTGACAATGAGATTTGCTAAGCTGCAGACATTCTATTTTATAAATCTCATAATATGTAAAGTATTTGCTGCTATAATTTTTCTCGTACCTGATATTGTTAAGCCATTATAATTGGTTGTAATTTTAATCTAGGTCATAGAAATCTTTTAACATAGAAAAGTTTAATATATGGAATATTTATGTAAGCAAACAAATAAACAATCTTTTATTTGGAATTTGAAGCAAGTCTCATTTTTTTCCTGCATTTGCATTTGCTTTTATGTTGTTTAAACAAGCAGTTACTCGTAATATTTTATTTGTAACGGAGATTCCGTTAATAAAGTTAAATAAATATCAAAAATGGTCTTGCCTCACTTTTAATACAAATCGTTCATATTGTTCATTTAGTGTTGGGATAATGTACTGAACAAATTTATGCATTTTTCTATATATAAATGGTTATTTCATCATTTATTTTATTTATAAAAAACTTCATTTTTATAGCTTTAATTTTAATGTCTATTGCATTATCAATTTTCAAAATACGTAGAAATATTGCTACATATGTAAAGATATTTTAGATTTTTTTTTTCAGTGTACATTTTGTCTACATATTTTAAAGCAAAGTAAAATCGATAGACTATAATTTTTTTATAATAATTTATATCATAAAATTCATTTATAGTGGAGCAAATCAGCGAACCTACTGAAATACAATTTGAAGATTCCGATGTCAGTATGACTACTGAAGGAGAAAAGGAGAAAGATCATGCCAGAGAAATACAAAATTCCGGAGAAAGTAATAAAAATATAAATGAAGATCGGGCATTAGTAGTGCCATCAAAAGAAGATTCGTCCGCAAAACAAAATTCACAGGAAGAGACCAAAGACGATAAGAAATCGAACCGAATTTCTAAATTACGCAAAAAGGGGGTGCGTCTACGAAAATGGGGCAAATCGGATGTAGGATTATCGCGAACTGTAGAAGTATTTGAGCAGATCAGTTCGGATGGATTTTGGAGTAATTTTCCCGAAGTACCGTTGGCTAGTGAAGATGAAGTTAAACGAGGACTTGAACCACAAGCATTTCCATTGGATTCATCTCCTCAGCAATCTACTTTAGCGAGAAGGATTAGTGAACAGCCTAAGCAAACTTTGAGAAAGGTACACCTACGAGTTTTTTAATATCTACATGCGTATAAAATTTATTTTTAAATAAGGTATTTTGGATTGTATTTTTTGCAGCATGGGTTTAGAACTTCATCTATTTCTTATGTAACTTGTTGGGTAATTTAGTATATTTTATGTGCGATCTTCTAGGTTAACCTGATCTGGGATACAACTGTTAAACACATCATATGAAATAATAGTTATATTTGAATAAACTAGAGACCACCAGGCTCTGTTTAGTTAGCGAACAGCAACAGACAAAATATTAACTTTTCTTGGCAGAAGGTCGCATTGTTAGGTATAACAAATTTATTGCGGGCCCAAAAATAAGTGAAGAGTTAAAACATTTCTCATATTTTTTTCCTAACTAAATTATTTACTGCTTAGTCCAAAATATAAAGCAAATAAAAAGCTCAAACATGAATGTTACAAAACTTGCAACAAGCACATTTTACCAGGAAAACTGCATTAGATTGCTCACCTCTAAAACAGCCGAACGTGCAAATGTAATTTTATATATATTTTATTTATTAGTACAAGGTGTCGCGCAAGTCAATATACCATTTAAAATTTAATTTAATAAAAATGATGCAGAAAAACTGGAGGAGATTTATTTTGAAATTATAAATTAAAACTCAGTTTTGGGAGTTTTCTAAGTTGATCGAAAAATCGTTTGCAGACCCAAACAAAACGTCTTTATGTGCTATATCAAGGTCTTTCATGAGTATGTCAGAAGTGAAAATGAGTCTCATCTGATATTAATAATTGCTTGATGCAAAAAAATATGACACAAGAAATCCCATAGTATTGCCTAGTCTAATAATGCCTTTTCAAAATCAACTACGTTTGAGTTTAATTTAAATCTTCTTTGCTGCTAAACAGGTATCCATTGAAGCAAGAACGAAATCTTTAGATACAGATTCCGCAACAATGGAAACACCAATGACTGAGAACGAAGATGATTCACAAACATTTGCAATTAAGCTGAATAGCGAAAATAGTAATGCGAATTCTGACAAAGAGGAAGATAACAATAATATAATTGCCTGGAATCGCAAAATTTCCATTGTAGACGATGCTGCAAGTAAATTAAGACCACCACCAAGTCCACCGCGTAATCCTATTTCCGAAGTATTGTATATTTCGAATCTGGTGCGACCATTTACGCTGAAACAACTTAAGAATCTATTGGAGAGGACTGGAACGATTCGAGGAGATGGATTTTGGACGGACAAGATTAAATCGAAATGCTATGTTTATTATGAAACTAGCGAGTAAGTTACTGTCATAATAATTATTATTTTGTCTGTATGATGTATATGCATGAATGAGTCAAAAAGAAAATTTAAAAAATTTCAATCTTAAGGTAATTTAGAGGTCTTTGAGTACCGAAGTTAGAGGCTTTTTTTAGAAATTCTGAAATCTTCCGTAGATATTTATAGAATAGCACATTTTCACTCAGGAAACTGATTTTTAGGCTTGTGAAAATATCAATTTCAAGGTTTGCATTTAATACCTCATTTTCGAATTTTCGGGGATTCCAAAAACGTTACTTAGGTTTCATGAACATTTCACTTTCAAGGTTTTTATTGATAGTATGTTATATAGATGCTGAGAACCCATAAAAGAGGCTTTTTGTATTTAAGAAAATTTCAATTACTAGGTTTTCTTGAATATTACGTTTAGAGGTAATGTGTAAAGAGGTTTTGGTTGTGTGTTGTATTTATATGTAATCTGACATTGGTTTGGTTTTTAAATGAAATGTCATGAATAAAAAAATTTCATGTAAGAAATATATTGCCAATTATAGATATAATTGTTAGAAACATTTCTTGTTTTAAAACTATTTAGACAAGCTGAAACAACGCGGAATGCGTTACATGGAGTGAATTGGCCGTCGGGCAACGGGAAGAAATTGGTCATCGATTATGCGACTCCGGACGATTTGGACAAGGCGAAAAACCCACCGGCACCACCGGCGCTTATAACGAAGAAATTTGGTACTTTCGAGCATAAAAACAAAGAAAATTTGGTAGGTACTTTGAAACGCTGTTATATGTGTATACTCTGAAAAGAGTTGATTTAATATGTGTGGTTGACTTTTCTTAATCTAAATATTTATGGTAATGAATTACTTTTTAATTAGGATATATTAGGGGATTTTGGGGGTGAAATCGAAGGCAGACAGAAAGACCGCGAAGCAGAATACAGTGAAGCGATTGTGGAAGATAGACAAAAACGTGAACGCATCAATGATAATAAATCATCTTCGGGTAGAGGACGAAGTAGTGCTGATAAACGTAGAGATGGTATTATTAAAAGTGGTGATAAGGGAGATGCAGATGCAAGAAGTCGAGAGAAACGTCGACATTCACACGGTAGAAGAACAAGATCACCATCTATTGGTAAGTTTACAGATTTTGTGTTTTTTTTTGTCGAGCATCGAACAGATTGAGAGTTTGTAGCAATGTGAACAGAGTTGATCCGGCCGAATTGGGTCATGTGTTTATGTGTGCCTAATCTAATTATAGTTTGTTGTAATACAGACCATAATAGGGAGGTGCCACAGGTTACTGACAAATGAGAAGTAGCTAACAGATATAATTCGAATTGTCGAGAAGTGTTGGCATGGATATAGTGTTGACTTATGACCAAATATGTTGAAGAATCAACAAAAATTAATCCGCTTTTGCGAGAGTCGTGTGGGTTAGGATTCTTAATTTTGATATGAGCGAATATAAGTTGGGATTTTGAAATTAAAGATGTTTATTTATTAAACTATATCTATTAATTTAACAAGAAAATCGGTGAAATGCACAAGTTTAACGTTTTATGAATGATGTAAAGAACTTACTGTGAAAAAAGAAAGGATTTATGATTAAAGAACTTAAGTCAGAAAGGTTTATATATGTAAACTTATAAATGATTTAATGTCTGAATGCTTTGAAAGATTCTTATTAATTAATTTTTGAACTTATCGTTAGTAACTCTTTTTATTCTCTCTAAAATACTTAAAACAACAATTTTAAAAGAAATATTTGTAGATCAGCATATAATTGCAATTTCCAAATGTTTTATAATAAAAAATGCTTATTTATTCCGTATTAGCTATAACCTACTAAACTTATTTTAAAACAATTTTCTTGAAACGTGCACCAAATAATTTATATAGAACAATATTATTACGCATGTTATACCAAGGTATTTAATTTTAAAATTGATTACTTATTCAAATGATTTAATATACGAGGAAATTCAAATAAATATAAATTATACTACACAACAATAGCAAAATATAACATCGAATTGTAGTACACAATGATGACACTTTGGATTTTAGTCGAAGTGAACTTGTAATTCTGGAACTTTTAGCATTGCATACCATTATGCCAACTAATAAAATGCTAACTTCATATGAGCGTCTCACTCTTACTGTTATATTTAATTTGTTTGAAAATCTACCACTGCAACAATTGAGAAGAAATATTACAAAGTTTTACATTTATTGATGTATAACTTAAACTTTATACGTTTGACCGATCAGCCTGACTTTCTACATTGCATACATCTTTTGTAAAGCTTCTTAACCTATGTCGAGAGCCACTAGATTTACACATTTTATGTAGGCATGTAATTAAATAGTGCGTATAAGTATATCCTTTATTTATTTTGCAGACTATAGTAAACGTAAACAGCGCAAAGAAGATGAGAAACCAGCACAAAAAGCAATGGATGATTTGTTTAAGAAAACAGAAGCAACGCCCTGTATTTATTGGCTGCCTCTAAGTCCCGAAGAGGTAAGATACTTTGAATATGAGTGTTTTTTTTGTATTATCTGTTTATTTTTAAAGTCTTTTTTATTTTAAGTCTTCTGAAGTGGTAATGAGTTCTGTAAAATTTATATTAATTTTTTGGAAAATAAAATGTGAAACGACTTGGTAGTTTACTGTGTGTATAGTTTGTTCGAGTATATATTGTAATTAATTTTTGAGGCTTAAGTTGTAGGACATTCTATATACTATTTAGTACTTCTCAATATTCACATGAATTACGTTGTATTTTACAGGATTCTACGAATTTCTTTTATTTTTGTTGGATACATGTAGAAATCGTATCATCGTCACAATTTGATAAACGGTAATCTTTGGTTCAGATTGATAAAGAGGAATTTGTAGAGGAATTATATCTGTTTGATTGTATTTAGTTTATAAAACTGATTTTATATGCACAAAGTCTCCAAAATTTGTGTAGCACATGTAACATTTTGGAGTGAAATTATTATATCTTGAACAGTACTATCCTTCCTGGTAGTTTTCGACAGGTGTGTGCGGAGGCTTGATGTATGCACACTACATTTGAAATATTTTGTCCCTAGCAGTGTGTACATACAATTCTTTTATCTACAGGTGCTTTATCCGCAATGGACCAGCAACCATGATTGCAATTAATACTTTGCCTACGCCAATTCAAAACAGTACTGTGTGCCAGTGTAATACTTTGTCTACAATTAATACTTTGTCTACGCCAATTCAAAACAGTACTGTGTGCCAATGTACAACAGACAACTTTTTTAGTCACGATATCCTAACGGGAGCAAGATTATCTCCAATTTTTTCATCATCACCTATAGGAACTCATTGATTCTTGATTTCTTTGTGAGAACTTTTAGATTCTGGCCAGAATTTATGATTCATTCTTTTCAGCATCTTATGGACAGCAACACATCATGAAGGTCTCTACTGTTTTGCGCATAGTTTCAGGTGGTGTTTATGGTTTTACGCCATTAAAAATTATTGAGAAGACGTAACAAAAGCGGAACTCCAGGTTTATATCATCTGTGCAGACTTTTTCATGTTTACTACAAATACTGCCCTGGTCTTTTCTACTTTATTTCTTTAGAATGATCCCATTATGCATTATCGCACGTCATTGCACCAGAGTAATTTGACTTTGAAAAAAATGTTTTCTACCCTAAATATATGTTCCATACTTCTTATTATATCTTTAATTGCAATTAGTTAAATATTGTGTTGTCATAGTAATGCAAAGATTGTCTTATGAGCTTTGAAACATTGTGATCAGTGATTGATTTATTTACTAAAGATAATTGGAGCAATAATAAGCCGAGGAATTCTCATTGTTATTGAATTACACCATACTGTAAACAAAATATAATAAAACGAAGCAATACATGTTATTGATAAAACTCTACAACCATCTGTGAGTAAGAGGGTCCTGATATTAGCATTTCACTCGTGTTGAATTGATAATAGGAATCGTGTTCTGGAAATGTGTTCAAGCTAGCGATCTAGCTTATTCATATTACACGAAAGAATCACGTAATTTTTATCTGAGCAATCATACAAAGCAAGTTGTGGTGATGGGCAAAGAATATGGACATATATCCCAATCACGTGTATTTAGTATTACGAAGTTAAATAAAAATTATGTAGTTGAAAGTATACGCAGTCTAATTTTCCCTAGTCATTTATTATTCTTTATACTCAATAATCTTGGACGGTTTTTCTCTATAACTGAATATTTTTGGAGTTAGAAAATATTATCACAGTTACTTGAATTATCGGAACTAATGTGATTTTTCGCTTATAGATTGCACGTAAACAAAAAGAACGTGACGAACGCATGGAAGAGCACAAACGCCGTCTAGCGTCAACTGGTGGCAGCACTGCATCGCAACGGCAACGAGGTGATGCAAATTCGTATGGCGTTACGAGCACTAATACTAATAGTCGACGTGATCGATCTGGTTATGATGAAAGATCAAGAACCGAACATTATCCCAACAGTCGATCTACTCAGTACGCTCAATATTATAACACCGGTGATCGATATGCTTCTGGAGGTGGTGGTGGTGGAGGCAATAGACGTTATCGATATTGAAAGAATTGGGCGCCATCTATCACGCAACGGTCGAATCAATTGATGCAATTAATCTCCCATTTCTTCTGAACAAATCAGATGTTCGAAACAAAAAGCGATAAGTGCTTTTATTTTAATTTTTTCTGCCCCAATCACTCGTTTGTTTTTCACTTTTTTAACCAAATACTTTCCAGTTGATCTTGATAGTTATAGAATTCCATGCAATCTATAGCATAATTGTGTGATTACCTAGTTTAGAGCATATTGGAATGAGTAGTCGTGCAGGCCCTTTAAAGAATATAAATTTTACTTTTTTTATCACAAAAATTATGAAACTAATATCTATCTAAATTTTCTCGACGTGAATTTCGAAACATTCTTAACAATAAAGCAAGTAAAGTTGCGGAGTCAAAGTGATTTAAGGCAGAGGATATTTCTTTCGTGTAATATATCTTGTGTTTAAGGGCATAATTAATAACATTCTCTATGATATTAGTAGCTTAATTAACTTGATTTTATAATGATATTTTTTAGGTGAAAGACTAAAGAAAAAACTTAATAATGCATTTGCCCTAAAATGCTAAAATTTCGTTCTAGATCTAAGATAATAAATATTTATTATTATTTTCTTGTAAGAATGAGAGAAGGATGAACATTTTGGTCGTTGGAAAATCTTGTTTGTATTCACAATCTAAAATTTTCATTGTGCCAGGCTTTTAGAATTAAAATTCAGATCCAATTCAATATCAGATCTGTAATGCTCATTTTCAAATTTAAAATAAATGATGATTTTCACAACATCCTAACATCGAATATCTAGCGATATACTGAAAGATAATTATATTACATTGTTAAGATAGCGTTGATATATCTTTTTAGATATCTGACCTAATCTAACAAAGACAGCGAATACAATGAAAACAAAGACGCAGACATTCTAGTTCAAAATTTGAAAATCATAGCGAATTTTATAATTATTTTGTAATTCTTTAGAAAAATATTAGTAACCACAATAAACTGGTAAGTAAATATAACTAAAAAAATGATTTTTGCTGATAACATATATGGAATGTTTAGAAATGAAAATGTTATAAAACTATTCGATACTTGAAATGATTTGACGTTCAGAGTCTGCAGTACGCGTCTATGAGATGCGCTTGTTTATTCTGCCTAGCACCCCTACTTTTGAATAAGGGAATATAGATTTTTTTATTCAAATTAAACAGTCAAAATAAACTCTTTGTAATTAATATTAAAAAAAAAATTATGAACATTATGCCCTTCAGTAGATAGAAAATTTCGTAAGAGGCATTATTGCCACGTATTCATAACCATCAATAACCAATCAATAACCATCAGAAAATTGAAACCAACGTAAATATCTATATTTATTAGTATAAAATAAATTTTCACGTTTTTTCCTGCAAAAATGATAATTGAAAAACATACACTAGTGTATATATTTATTTGATTTCTAAGATTTCTTTTTCAGAATGGTTTTATTAAAAAATAAAAACAACAAAGAGTAATGAAGTAGTCGTTGTTTTGTTTTGTTTTTTTCTAGGTGCTAATCCAGCGGATTCGCTAACAATTGTTTGCTTTTTTTTAAATATAGAGACCTGCGAGGGATCAGATACATGATTGAACTCTTATTGTTCCATTATACTGTATATATATATAATACATTATGAAAGTTTAATTATTCTTTACGTTACTTAATTATTCTGTTTAACTAAACAGTTGTTTATATAAATATACGTAGTTAAAGGTTCAATACAATTCATATATACTAATTCACATTTAAAATACAACCTTTATTACTTTTTAATTAATTCACAATGAGAAGATTAATAAAAGATAATGATTTATTTGTAATAAACGTATTTTATTTAGCAATTCCTTATCATTTTTTACAATTATTTAATGCTTGTTAAAAATGAGATTATTCGTATTAAAGTTAAATTTTATACAAATAACGAAAAATTACATTATCTTAAGCTGTAATATTTAGTAAATTTATTTCGATATACTGCAATACAATACAATTTATTTCGGCAATACAATCTGGAAAATAAAATTATCGAATGATAAGTTAACCAGTTATTTAGACATTAGGGTAGTTCTTATTTTCAACTTTTTATATCTTAATATCTCGTCCTAAAAGATGTCCATTTAACCTATAACTAATATCAAAGTACACTAAACTTGATTTAATGTACTTTGATTTACCAGGTTACGAATTTAACGGACTCTAAATTATTTTGAGACGAAGTATTGTCAATTATCCAACAATTATGACAATTATTCCCAAAAATCCCCTAATCACAGTTAGTTCATATATTGAGGGTTTAATGTATTGTAGGAGGGACATTTAAAAGAAGGAAGCTATTGCGGAACGAGAGAGAGCCTACATCCGTTTAAATATACTGAATCTGATAATTTATTTATTTACTACCAAACGGATTAAACTAGGCAAACAGTGTGTACTTAAAATACAAAGTCAACTATACACAATAATAAAATACTTGAGATCTTACTACTTAGGCATAATACATCAAAATTAGAAAACAACATAGATTGATGGAAATATTAGAATTAATTAAAATAGGAATGTCAATTGCATTGAATTATGAATGAAAATGAAATAACTTGATATATGTTTTAAATATATCAAATCTGCAGGTGATGTTTAATTTTTTTTTAACTTAATACAATGTACGTTGATCATCTCATGTGCTGCATTACACGATGTGGAGATCAACTACATTGGTGATTTCAAAAATGTAGTTACATTGTTTAGTTCTGGATAGCTTCGGATATCTCGAGCCTCGGTACATGGTAATACCTGGTACATTTATTTATAGTATTCCTAATAAACAGGAGAATATAAATCCATACCAAATTATGTCCGAATGTTATAGCTGTATGCCGACGTCTTGTGCTGAGTACATTATAGTTAAATCTCCTTGCCAAGACTAAATCATCAATTCCCCGTGGAGGATAGATAGCATCAAGCTTAAATGATATATATTTCAGAAACCTTCTTTGAACCTTTTCAATAGCTTTTATTTGAGTATTATAAATCGGATTCCATACTATGGCACAATATTCTAGACGTGATCTTATAAGACAGTTGTATAATCTACACATAGCAACTGAGCTATTAAATTTTGAGCATGTACATTGTAAGCATATAGCCCTTATGCTCAACATGTAGTACCTGATCCTTTAAGTACAATTTGAGGCGAATCCGTAGTTATTCAGTTTGTCTAGCAGAATCGCATGGTTCATCCTGTCAAACGCTTTCATGAAATCCGTGTATACTGTATCTACTTGCAAGCGGCTGTTTAATGCATTGGATATCATGTTAGTGAATTCTACAAGATTGGTGGCTGTTGATCTTCCTAGGTAGAAATCGTGCTGGTTAACCGATATTATTTACCTTAATTTTTCGTGATGAAAGAGTTTATCGTATATACACATTTCAAAGACTTGATATATTTGATATGATCGACACTGGTATGTAAATGGTAATATTTTTGGCAACTTATAATACCGGGCTGGTTATCTTCAGGTTATCAGTAAAAGTCTATGATTTTAATGATAAATTAAATAGTGCTGCCAAAGTTTTACATATAATAGCAGCACAGTCCTTTAGGAGGAACCTTGGAAGATTGTCATATTCCTTTACTTACTTAGCTGTTTTTAAGGTTTTTCAGCATACCTTCAGTCACCTCTTTCAGAGATGGTCTAATTTTCTGTTGTTAGCAGTCATTTCTCCCGGTATTTCGCTGGCTCCCTTTCTTCTACCATTTACCAGTTTCAAGAAATTTGATTGATTACTGCTAATTTCATTTTCAATTTTCTGTAAGTAGTTAGCATTTGAAGTGCCTCATTTGCATTAGAAAACTTTTCCATAGGATACCAGTCAATATTTAAAATAGAATCATATAGCTCTTTAAAGTTGCACTTTCAGAACTTTAACCGAAGTTGTAAGAGCTGTTCCTAGTGTTGAATTCGAAGCGAGTTTCAAGGTTGGGTTTCGATAGTAACTCAGCGTTGAATGATATGCATCTTTCGGAACCAGAGATATATTGTCCCCTTCACCGTCGCAGTGAATATTACTCAGTACTAAGTCAGGGATGTTGTTTTAGTTATTCAAAATGTCAGTGCATTAAGTTAGATTAAAGAAGCTCATACATTGAGTCAGTATTGCCATCTTTGAATGTACCTCATACAGAGAATTAATAGGGAGATTGAAATCACCTATAATTAATAGACTTTTGTCAAACAGGTGATGCATAGATTCTATAATTTCAAATAGACTTTCAGAGCATTCTTCATTTTGTGATGGTGGAATATAAAGCACTATTACTCATATATTCGCGTTAGAAGATGTTTATGTGAGTTTAGCTCCATCTATGTCTACATTTGGGCATTCTCTATGATTACCTATTCTTTGATTACCTCAGTTATCAACTCCACCTCCTATTTTTAATCCTGAGGCATTTAAATTGCGGTCACATCTAAGGACTGAGTAGTTCTGTGGAAAATATTCATTATTGAAACTATTGTCATGCAACCAGGATTCAGTGAAATTCATGTGATTTTGTATTTAAGCATTTGGTATATACAATTCAGTGTAGTTTTGTAATCGTTTAGGAATTTTTGTTTTCCGGTAAAGTAACGACCCGAAAGTCTGCATCATGTGAATTTGTATTAATCTTGAGTTGTGATTTTTCCTTAGACACACTATACCATCCTTAACCCATGCAAAATTATAGTTGCGGGCTTGTACACACGTTCTTTTTCAACAACTGATGCATCTTTGTTAGTGCATTGTTAATATAAATTATTCTAGGATTTCCTATTGCTTCTAGGTGAATTTCAGATAACAATAAATTTTTGTGTGTCTTTTTCGTACTAGTAAAATATTTCATAGAGCCTTAAATGTCATGGCAAAATGTTCACAAACATAGCACGTATTTTACTTATATATTGGACTGTGAAATGTTATTGTTCTAAAAGAAATGCCTTGTATTACTTTGCTTTGATGAAACGCGGGCTATGCACAACTCTTAGCAAATAAGCAAGCCGAGTAGCGTGTAACGAGAGATTTACCTAAACACTGGAGTAATTAGGACGGAACGAAATGATGTATGTTGCGAAAAGTTTTCTCCCATTTTCCAAAGCGACATTCCTCTCATTTCGTTTCTCACATTTTTACACTGAGACTCTCTTTTAAGCTTTACGTACGAGTGAAAGTGGCAAACAGAAACCTTTGGAGAAACAAAAAAATGTTCATGGTTGACAGAGGAGAGTAACATGGAGTGTCAAAAGTGGTCACTAGAAATCGTTCGTCTCTAATGGAAAATATGAAACCTGGATCGAATATTGCAATCGAAAGATCATCTCTGACTCAAATGACAATTAAGTCAAGTCTATGACAAATTTAAAGAAATAGAGAATGAAAATGATGAGAAACCAGTGAAACATTAATAGGAAGTCGCGCTTGAATTGCTGAAATATTTCGCGGTTAATTGATGGAATACTTATTGGTAAGGGAATCTACGCAGATGAACAAATTTTCAAAGCTCTTTGATCAAGCTGGTTATAGAGCATCAAGATTGACATTCTTACTAGGAGGAAATGCTTTGGGTAAATTAAAATTAAAAGTCCACAGTACAATGCAGGAAACCCAACAGGGTAATCTTCTAATCTCTGTATTATTCGTTTAACAGATGATTTCAGGTCTGTCGATCGTTCGCTTGGGGTGCTGCTTTAGTGAAACTTGTTTCTGTTAGTTTCGAAATAATATCGGTCCACAGGGTTGGGGATCGGCCCCGTTTCCTTTTCCCTTCCGGTCTTCCTCGAACAAGAAGCGTTTCCATGCTGCCATGTTGATTTGAGATGGAGACATTTGTTCTTCTAGGCGTCCGGGGAACTGAGCATCCTGCGCCAGACCCACATTTCAAACACATTTATTCTTCTGTCGTTGGAACAGATTACTCAGATCTCTGGATCGTACGTAAAAACCGGAAAAACTAGAGGGCTTGTCTTCATTTTCCTAGTGATATTTCGATCTTTCCAAATTTTTGTTAGCTTTATCTTTGCCGAGTTAGCAATTTCAATTTGCAGTCTTATTTCCAATTCGCAAGAGCCGGACTTATGAAGGAGTACAAATACACACATTTTTCGACGACTTCAAAGTTCCCTATTTTTGTAGGTTGCCTTTGATTTTCGTTATCTCAGTCTACAATCATGATTCTTGTTGGCATTTATTTGAGCCAGACACGGCTTAATACTTCCAGTCTTTGAAGAAATTCTAAAAGATCTTCGGCGTTGTTGGCTATCAGAAGAGTATCATCCGCAAATCGAAGGTTTGAAAAGCGCCTTCCACCAATCATCACTCATCCGTTCCAGTTCTATAAAGTGCGCCGCATCATTACATCGCTAGCGATTTTGAAGAATAGAGGTGAAAGTACGCATCCTTGACAAACGCCTTTCCTAATGCAACATTTTTCGGATAATGTGTTACCGATTTTAACGACTGCTTGCGAAATCCCATACAGATTTTTGACGAGAGTGATAAGATGACATACTCTAAATTATGCTAAGATCGTTCATAGAGTACCTCGTCCTTTCTCAAATCCGGCTTGTTCTGGAGCTATTTGATGTAGCAGGAAGTTTGTAGTCTCGCTTGTAGAATGTACAACATAAACTTGCTGGGGTGTGATATCAGGAATATTAGACGGTAGTTTTCGCAAACTGTTCCGGACCCTTTCTTATGTAGGAGAAGCAATACTGAAGTTGCCAGTCCTCTGACCATAATGCTTTACCTTCTCTTCAGTTGTCAATTGCGACTTTCACCTCATCTAACAGTATATCCGGTTCCTCCGCATAATCCCCCAGGTCTCCACAAATAGCATTCGGATCAGCATACCGATTGTCACAGTAATCTTTCCACCTCAATGGAATTTGGTATAATTCTGTATTCAGACAATCATGTTGAACTTTAATTGCTCGGGGTTTGAACTTTTGAGTGATAGAATATCTTCTTGAACAGGTCTTTGTAGTTATTGGTACCAGAGTAACTCTGAACTTCTATACAAACATTCAACAGATATATATATTTGTCCCACTCTATACTGGTGTCAAGACCCCGGGAGTTTTTATTCCTTCGTTCTCGAATCAGATCAATTGTTTCCGTTGGTAATTAGGGCTGTTTAACAATAATTTGGTCTTTTTAAGGTGTTTATTCTAAAATTTAAACCTGACAAAATGTTAAAAGTCTCTACTTGTAGCTTTTTAACCATTTGTAACAAAAAAAGAACTTATCAAATTATATTTTTCTTACATAGCTTTAATTCAATGTAAAACCCAAGAAAGTCAGTGAAACACATACGATTTACAGAAAATATCTCAGTTCTTTTAATGTTTTATCTTGGTCATAATGCATTTATCGTATGTAATTAGATTTGCCGTTATTTTTTTTTATAATGCACAATAGTAGTATTTTTATTTGATAACATAATTTTAATTCTTTGCAAGAATTAAAATTTCTGATTGTCTTGCCGAACCAGATATAACAATAGTGCTATAGTTATTGACGTAACAATTTTAGAATTTACATCTAGATTTTTTCATAAGAAGAAGGTACGTTGTTTTTTAAATCACATTATAACTAGAAATAATAAAACTTTAATCACAATATGCTACAGCTATTTTTATGCACAACAATTGTAAGACAAATAAAAGTAGCAAAATTAAAATAAAAAAATCTCCGTAATATCGTCGAAAATGTATGTAATTATTTTTGTGGTTCTTCTATTCTAATTTGTGTATTTTCTGGCTATAATATTATTCATAAGCGCGTCGTTCTATTGTAGCAACTAATAGAAATAACAAAAGAAAAACAACAATAATAATTATATATAATATATACTATTTCTACAATAAACTATATATGAAATAATTATTTTTATAAAATCGGAAAGAAGCAGGACACTAAAAACAGCACAAATTTAATAAAAATGGAAAGCGTTATTTATATCTACGCTCTAAAGTGCATTGATTTCTAATGACATTTGATTTAGATTACTACTGAGATTGTTTAGTTTTTTTTTATTTCTATTTTATCCGGGCAATCATCTAATCGCAATCAATTGATCTAAAGGGATACAACGCGAATATCGGCACCAATCATATATTTAATTTAAATGTAATATCCAAGTAGTTTGGAAAGTGTCAGTGGATGCAGTATAGAAACCTGAGATGCTGATTTATAGATAGAAATGAACCATCGTTAACAAAAGATAAATATGTGATCATCATTAAAAAAATATGGGTAGTTCCACATGGAACCTTTTCAGCGCGAAGGGTGAGGCTTGAAAAAAGATAGCAAGGACGACAGTCGACACAACATTGACATCAGTAAACGGATCAATTGGTGCATACTTCAGGACAAAGATCTATACGTCACACCAATATGTGAAGATATCTCTTGAAAAAATATAAGATACTCTCAAAAACGTTTAGCCTCACTATCTGACAATCTGCAGAAATCAAATCAATTATTCCAGAAACAGAAACGCAGATATTTTTACCATTCGGCAAGTCATTGATAAGTTTCTCAGCAGTAGACTAGGGTGTTTAGCTTTCTTAGACCTGCAAGCAGCTTTTGCCAAGGCATCAGATCTGGAGAGATCTGGAATATCAGTAGCCCTGCTGAGCAGAATGAAGAGTGTATATAAGAAAGTGCAAGGGGTAGTAAGACTAGGTGGAGGGGTATCTCAAGAATTTCCCATGAAAAATGGTGTAAAACAAGGAGATAGTCTTAGTCTTTTACTTTTTATCATCCTGATGAACCAGATTCTTCGACAATGTATGAGAAGGTCAGCATTGTGCAAGGTAGGAAACTTGAGACTGAGACCTGTGTACGTTCAGTCACTTATATATGCGGATGATATTGTACTCATAACAAAGAACCAGGAAGATTTGCAAATGGGTGTTGTTGAATGAACATGTACAGTAAGGGATCATGGGATGAGGCTTAATGTAGAGAAGAGCATGAATCAATATTCAATAGGATGGAAGGAAATTGGAACAGCTACTTAGGTTGATGTAGCTTGTAACACAAATCACTTAGGTTGGAAAGCCAGATGCAGAAGTGAACGACATGTTACAGAAGGCGAATCAAGTATACTATCAGCTTGGGCGGACACTTGTTGGAAAGAAGGAGATTACCAGTCTGACACTTTTGGAAAAACATCAAAATCGACTTCAGGGGAGTGACATGCGGTACTTGCGAAGAGTGGCTAAACGGACAAGAAGGGATTGCATCAGAAACACCATTATAAGGACCCAGTTACAGCAGGAGTCAATTATCGAGACAATAGAGAAATGGATGCTGCGTTGGTATGGACATTTGAACAAAATGGAAGAGAGAAGGAAGCCAAAGGCAGTGATAGAGGCACGCCAGAAGGAACACGAGGGAGAGCGCGTCCAAGAATACAGTGGGAGCAGAATGTGGAGAGACTTGCATCCAGGCGAGGAAAAGCATTGACAGAAGTACGGCGGCTCGCCCTGGATAGAAAGGCGTATGCAATTTGGCCGACGCCTGACAGCATAATGAGTTTTGAGAAAGAAGAAGCCCCAGAAACAATCACAATGTTTCTGGTCCGGACGCTGAAATATTAAATAATAGAGGTAATGGAGTTAGGACACGAGATCTGCACAAAGGTTTGTGAAACTGGAAAATGTCCAAACATTTTACAAAATCTACATATTTTCACAAATAGCAGATTACCACAAAAAGACAAGTAGACAAATAGATGCAGGGGACTATCGCTTCTATTAGCAATGTGAGCTAAGGAACTCTTCAAATATTCTCAGATGTGCACCGGGTATGGAACGCGAGAGCAACTTATGAATTTATGATAAATAAGCATTTGGAACTGTCAATAGGGATCTATCAAACATTCTGCGAGAGGTGAGAATTTCGGAATACCTAATGTTGAGGAACTTATGTAATTGTAAACTAATTTTAAGAAGAACACCTGTATTAAATTCAATGATCGTAAGATGGTAATTTATCTTTTTGGCAATCTGTTTGCTATGTCGACACGGGTGTAGATTTGTGCCTCGGAATGGGAAAAGGAGACAATAAAATGGTTTTTGGCTTTGATGCAGAAGAAGAAACTTAAGTCAGTCTTTGATTTTACTAGACTCCACGTCGAAGTTAGTTTGTTCGACGTGACCGCCTACTTGAAGGATATAGGGGCGGATTCAAATGTTAGAAGCATCCAGTTAGACAGTTGTTCGGTCCAGTTCGTGTTCATATCTTAAATCATTGTTTATTAATATCATCATTTCATTGTTTATTGAAAATTAATTCATAATTAACTTTCATCTTAT
>WYDF02089645.1:0-10919 GCA_009867245.2 Adranes taylori | reverse complement strand
TATATATAGATAGATAAGCTCAGTAATATCAAGATCCCTTAGAACATTCACCTCGTATTTTAATCAATAAAACATCGTCGAATAGTAATAATGTAATGGAAGATAATGCAGTAATGGTCGATGAGCATTGATTAATTTCAAACACTTCTTCAGACCCTGAAATATCAAGTTCAGAATCTGATACAGAACCTGAAACCCCACAGGGGTTTCATAATCAAAGATTTATGTTTGATTTGGATATTTTTAGAGAAAATCGTCGAAACCAAACTCAAGAAGAAATACATAGACGTCGTAATCTAGTACATGAACAATTTAGATTATCTTCTTCACAATATTCAAATGAAGACAATAATTCAGATGATAATAATTGATAATGTATTTTTTAATCAAATTAAGGCCATAATATAAAATTATATTCGTGTTTAGTTTCATCTTATAAGTATGTGGATGATGCAAATTTGATGGTAAACAAAGGAGATCACGCTTTCACTCCAGCAACACGTTCAATATTATTATTTGTTTTGTATAAATAAAAAGTCTAAAAATAGAAATAATGTCATTTGAAATTTGAACTCCGATAACCTTTTATTGAGACTCAGTATGGGTTATTAATCATACGATTATGGAGTAGAATTGTAAATATGCAATAATCAGAGTTTTTAATTCTTGGAATTTTATACATATAATGCCATCTATGAATAAAAAACTAAATTAAATATTTGTAATTCAAACATACAGCGACATCTATGAATAAAATAATAAATTAAATTAGATTCCTATAAAATATACTGAACCGGTTTTAATCAAATAAATTTTTGTTGAATAAGGTCAGTTTCACAGCTGATTGGTTTACCGGTCATCTTTAATTAAGCAATACTCATGAACTTTGCCTCCGTTCTTTATAACGATCTTGATAAGGAACTTCTGATGAAAATCAGTGATAACGATGTTGTTAAGGGTTTTGGGGATTCCCCTATTTTTTATCCGTATCACGTAATTGCGACGTGTTCATTATTGAGCAATAACCTATAAGGATTGCGTAATACATAACCTCACAGCATCAGCTGATCGGGTTGGGGGCCATCTTGGATTTCCAATATCTTCGTACATCGCAAACCTCGCAGACATCGCAGACCTTCGTACATCATCGTTTAACTTCGAGCATCTTCGGCCTCGGGTTATCATCGTTTAACTTCGTGTAGAATTTCTTATCAGTATTAGGCCTCATTGTTGTGCACTAATGTTATCCTCTATCTCTGTCCAATTTCAGGTTCATAGTATCCGTGTATGGTTAGAACGATTAATCCAAGAATGCTATGACCATGAGCAAAATCCTTTCGTATATATGCAAGTCATCTTGAGTTGTGTAATGTCTAACAAGTATTGCGTAATGCATAACCTCAATTCATCAGCTGATTGGGCTGGTGGCTATTTTGGATTTAAAATTCTTGGAATTTGTGGATTTTCCATTGATATTTTCGTTAAAAATCCGTTTGAAACTTGATTTCAAATTTGAATTTTTACGCGCAAGACCTGGGGGTGGAGCAACGACATGTGCTTTTTGTTCATAAACAACGCGACCACGTGTTTTTTGTTCAAATACAACGCGGTCACGTGCTTTTTTGTTTACAAACATTGATGTTACGTGACTTTTTTGTTTACATTTAAGTCGGCGGCCATCTTGGCTGGCGCAACAATTAAGTTATATTGCGCTATACCTAAACAGTATTGCGTCATAATTAGAATTTCTATGAGTTAGTGTTGGAGTAGTAGTGGGGTTGGAGTTCAGCCCACAGTGTGGAACGGCCTGCTATTGGTCGATTGATATGACGTCATCATTCCAACAGCCAATTAGAGAACAGCATTGATGACGTGGATCAATCACAGACCAGGAAATTGATGACGCCATCGAAGCCACGCCCCTTAGGCCAACACCCTAATGTGGTGTGAATGACGGTGAATCGGCCAATCCCTTCTACTGCCCATCATCGGTGGTAAAAAGAGGTGTTTTGCAAAAGTGCGTAACCTTTGTCTAGTGGAGCACAAATCGACAACCTTTTTAATTTTTTGGTAAGTACAATTTAAATATTCATATTTTAGCTTGGATTTGTGACGACTGCTAAAACATTGTAGTTCAGTTGAAAAAACTATTTACATTTGTTAAAATATTTTAACTTATCTCATACATAAGGGGGTAACTTTGGCACATGTCCCAAAGTTACACCGCACAACCTAATATAAATAATTTAATATAAAAATGCATTGTGCAAAGTTACACCTGAATGGATATTTGAACTTTTTACGTATTTCGTTGTCCTTTTTTCTAGATTTATAATGCCTCGAAAGCCACGGCAATTGCTTGGTACGAGACAATTTAAAAACTATACTGAAGAAAGTTTTCAACAAGGTCTTGAAGAGATTAAATCCAAACGTGTTTCACTACGAACCCTGCAAGAAAATACCGTATATCAAAAAACACTTTGTGTAATTAAACTACATGGGAAATATGTACTTAATCTTGGAAAACCAAAAGTTATGTCAAATAAAGAAAAATCATTTTCTGCTCTCATAATCGCTTTATCGGCACTTGGCATTCCAGTAACAGCTGATGATCTTAGAATTGTAGTCAAGTCATATCTAGAGAGACAAGGAAGAAAAGTTCCATGTTTTGCAAATAATATTCCAGGTCCGGACTGGGTAGCTGCATTTCTAAACCGCAGGCCCGAACTCCTTCAAAGGTTTTCCCAAAATCAATCGCAATGCAAGAGCAGTAACAAATGAAGAAACTATTAACCAATACTTTAACAACTTGCAAGCTGAACTGGAAGGAGTCACTGATCTAATATGTGGAACTATAACGAAACCAATCTAGTAGATCCAGGAAAATCAAAAGTTATTACAAGGAAGGGAACTAAGTGCTCCAGTATATAGCAACTATAAGTCTGAGAAACTCTGGACAACGTGGATAGAAGGTGGCCCTTCAAATGATCGTATAACCGTACGAAAAGTCGATGTTTGACTTAACGTGTTGGAGGATTAGTTTAAAAATCTTCTCTTGCTAAAACGTCAGAAGGGCCGTAAAATTTTAATTGGGGACAACCTAAGCTCGTATCTGAATTTGGAGGTAATCAGACAGTGTGAATTGAATAATATACGATTTATTGCCCTACCCTCTGACACTACACATCTTCTCCGGGCTTAAAATGTGGCATATTTACGTCCTATGAAGGGACATTGGAGAAAATCCTAAATGATTGGAAAAACAGAACTGAAGAAAGTCATTCCAGTAGCGTGCCAATAGATACATTTTCTCCACTTTTAAAAGTTTTTATGACGAAAGATATGCAGAATACACGTCTGACCGTTCGGATTCCGAGAATTTACCTTTAACCCAAATACGGAACCAAAAAACTAAAGTGACACAGGAATATTAAGACAGTGCAGAAGACGGCGGAGATGATACCATACCGTATGCTGAGAGTGATGATAGTCCTTATAACCCTGAAGTTTCTGACTTAGCTGAATGCAATCTAGAGGTTGAAAAATTTAAGCTGCTTCTGATATCGGGTGATACCACAATTATAGGGGACTACGTTATTGTTATTTATAACCAAAAATATTACCCTGGTCAGGTAACAGAAAATCAAGATAATGGATCGGTTATAAATGTCATGGGAATATGCGTACTAATTATATTTTTTAAAGGTTAGGACAATTAACGATTAGGCAATTCCTATCTTCTTGCATTAGAGCTAAAATACATCTTGTATATTTTTCAGGGTATTTTCTTTCCTATTTAGTACTGGGGTAGTTATAACTTGTACCTGTACTTTGGATATATGGCAAATTATATATTTTTGGAATAGTATTTTATTCGAGATTTAAATGCAATGTTTAAATTTGTGACAAAGTCTTCCATCTTAGAAATATTCCTTAAAATCTTCAGTGAACCAAAATTTCTCCAAAAGCCCAGGTTACTTTGGAACACATTTGGACTTCAATATCTTTGCAAAAATTATAATTAAAACATTTTGTTCTATACCTCATGATCAATATGTCTCAATACTTTGATAATAGTGAATTTAAAGTCATAAATTCTTAATCTGATGTTTTATTAAGAAAAATAGTGCGCAATTGTATCAAAGTTACCTCGTATATGGTATATATTATTGTTAGGTTAATTTAATGAACATATCTCAAACTAGCGTTTTAAATTATTCAACATTTTGTAAAATAATACATATAGATAAAAGATATGATCTTGAAATTTAAAATAGAAATAAGAGCATGCAAATTACTGTTCAATTAAACTGAAATAAGATTCAAAACTTTTGTAAAGGATGTTAGTAAAACAATTTTATAATAAATAAAAAAAATAATACAAATAGTGCAATCGATCGGGAAACTATATTTAGAATATGTTCTGATGAAACGCTAGATGGCGAAAAGATAAGGTCCATTTTATTACATGCGAGTTATATTCCTATATCATAAATGAAATTTAAGGCCGATAACAGCCGAACTGGTCGAAAAAGTTTGGTTAAGTATATTAACTTTCAAGGAAGTTATGTGACTAAATTTAAAACATTTTAGAATGGCATACAGACTACTCAATACAAGTCGAAAATTAGAGAGAATATTCTTCAGAAATTTTAAAAAAACGAATTTCGAATTGCCGACAGTTAGTTGTGAAATATTATGCGATTTAAATATTCTTGATACTTACTTAATTTTAGAGTAACTTTGCACTTAAAGCAGTTTTGAATGAATGGAAATTGTTTTGCGAAAGTCCACCGAAAGGTTTTGAAAAATATTTCAAAGATGGAAAAGATTTAAAAACACAGGATAAGAAAGAAGCAACTTCAAACGACACTAAAGGTGAACCTACAAAAGAGAGCACTATTCCTCCTCCTAGGACAGCACCGTCAAGAGGTTCTAGTCCATCTAGTCAGGGTTCAAAACCTTATGATAATTGGTCATTTGGATTATTTGGAGGCACAGGGAATCGGTAATTAATTAGAATAGTTACTTTGTCTTAAAGATAATTGTGGCAGGATTTTTATGTAGTATACTCTAAATTTTTAGGTTCTATTGACTGTTATTGTTATTAAACTTACACCTTGAATTTTTATTGTACTAAATTAAATAGATGTTAAATTTATGTACATATTTTGAAAGAAAGTTTAACTATTACAGGATTATTATGCCCAATAGGAAATTAATTGCAAACCCGAAAATTCAGGTTTACAATGATTTAAGGACTGAGAAACGTTACTTAGAGTTGTCTTAATGTTATATGCAAATAACTAAGTTACATTAAATTTTACGTATTTATACTATGGGTAATAGGAAACATCGCATTGACTCAACAGCATTTCTGGAGTTCTTAAGGTGTTCTTGTTCAAAGCAATGTATTGGTTTGTAATTTTGTTATGTAGAAACAATAATTTGTTTTAAGGAAATATAATTGATTGTGGTGAATTCATCATTTTTTTTTTGTAGTGCAAGTGGAGGTAAGCCATTTGGTGATGGAGAGCGAGAGCGAGGTTACATCTTTGGTGCGGTGGCAGCCATTGCGTTTATAGCGACATTAGTTTTATGGGAAATGGGCTATAAAGAAATAGGTTGGAAAGAATTTGTCAATAAGTAAGATCAGATTAATAGGTGATTTCAATGATATTATTTTGGTTTTTTCATAGTTATTTAGCTAGAGGCGTTGTTGATAAATTAGAAGTAGTTAATAAAAAATGGGTAAGAGTTCGTCTCTCGCCAGGCAGCGCAATTGATGGTAAGGTATGTATAGTATTATTTTATTATATAAGAATATATAGCGAAATTTGATGTTCTTTCTAGGATATATACAAACTTTTGTCTACATAACACAAAATTTTGTGCTTCCTGCAAAATATTGTAATTGAAAAAATGTTTTTATTTCTTATATTTGAGGCAATACTATGGTTCAATATTGGTAGTGTAGATTCGTTTGAACGTAATCTCGAAAACGCTCAGATGGATATGAATGTTGAACCACCAAATTATGTGCCCGTTATCTATAAAACAGAAATCGAAGCCGCAAGCTTGTCTGGTATTCTACCAACATTATTGATTATTGGTTTTCTCGTTTATATGATGAGACGATCAGCCGAAATGATGGGAGGGCGAAGAGGAAAGAGAGGTGGAGGACTTTTTGGTGGTGTAATGGAAAGTACGGCGAAATTAATCAATTCAAATGAAATCGGTGTTAGGTTCAAGTTAGTTCATTTTACAAAATTATATTGTGAAATGTATCTTTTGCATGCTATTTGTTCGACCTCATGTATTTAATGAATCAACACCGTTTTTTGGTTTCTATATCTCATTTTATTATTTATTTTACGCTACATTTATGGATGAGACGTAAATATAAAATAAAACTTGTTTTCGAAAGGTTACTTTATTATTTAGATTAAATAGAATTCGGTAGAATTTGTATTTTTGAATGTTGATGGGATGATGCCTGAGTATTTAAGATCTGAATGGAGTATGAAAGAAAAGAGGATAATACCAACGTTTAGATGTGGACGCGAAGAAAGGAGTAAAACGTTTAGATGTGGACGCGAAGAAAGGAGTAATAAGTATTGGATGAATGATAGTGAAAGAAGTTGTAGATTATGTGGGAAAGAAGTTGAAAGTTGGGAGCATTTGGTAAATTCACTTGATGGAATAGGGTGGACAGATGGCGAAAAAATGCGCGACATATCGGCACTGAAAGGAATGGGGGAAGAGAATGCAATAGAGGGGGATGAGGTATGGAAAGGTAAGAGAATAGAGCTGTTGCCGTTCCTTATTTTTTTTTTGATATTGTATACTGCATTGTTTGTTGTTTACTGTATTGTTATATGTTTTTGAAATATGCTAATAAAGATTTTGTAATTGTATTTATTTTACTTTATATTTACGCGCGGCATCTAAATATTAAGTAAAATAAATAATAAAGTGACCTACAGAACCCGAGAAGACTGATTATTTAATATTTTTTCATTATCCGAAATAGTCGATAATTTTAAAATGAAATCCAAAATATAAATCAGATAAGGTCTATTAATTAATATTGATAGACGAGATTGAATCGTTGTTGCTACCTTTAATATCGGGAGACCAAGTTCTATAATGAACTCACAAAGTTCTCATATGTTAAAATGTTCAACCTTTTCAATAATTTGCGAAAAATTGTGTTTGATTTAATAGTATTAATACGATTAGTGCGATCTAATTGTTATAATCAAAGGAATGTAATCTAATTTTTTCATTAGATTTTGCAATCTAATTTCCAGAATATTATTCGTGGCTTCAGCTAACTAACTAAAAACTAACGAAGTCGTTAACACATTGTAGTGTAATATGTTGCCACTAGGGTTGCTGAGTCTCGACAATTTATTTTTTTCCCGGGACACGAGAGAACTGTTTAAGAAATTCTCGCCACTCGAGAAATTTAAACGAATAATGTAGAACATGAATAAAAATAAAATAATCCATTTATTTATTCTTTATTATATTTTACATTGCACGAAATACAAAAATAAACTAGGATAATCTAAATAAAAATTATTATAAAAAATGACAATATAGTAAGCAAATAGTAAACTAAATATTTATTAAATAGACAAAAAATCATAATAATATATAATGTGAATTTATATTCTAAAATTACTAATTTTTATGTAAAAAGTATGCTTTTAAATACCTGATTGCATTTAACGACTCGTCGGAAAGTCTATTTTTAATTTTGTAGCAAAATGTAGCTAAGGAAATATCATCTCACATTCAGTATTTGTTGGTTTTATGGAAACGAGTTAATTATATAGATTTAATTTATTGTTTATTTTTCCAGTCCCTTCAAAAATATTAAATTCTGTTTTTAGTACTTTATATTTATCCCGTTTTGTAGTAAATTGAGTATTTTGCATATACATTAAGGCAATATTAAGCTTATCTGTCATATTTGCTGTTTTCGGGTTTTCGTCACTATCTCTATTGCATGAAAATGTTTCATAGTTCACATTACCAATTAGTTGTGTTTCAGATCCTGGACAAAGTCGTTTTTTTTAACATTCAGCAAATAAAATTATGGCTGATTTTGAGCAACTAGAAAAAATATCTTCTCCAGCTCTATAAGTTTCTGGACTATGTAGATATTTCAATAAAGTCATAATTCGTTGATTGATGCGTTGCCTAAGCCTATCTAATAGTGCATTATTATTGCAATTATTTTAAGTTTGTTGGTGTGTTGTGTTGTAAAAGAATATTTATTCATACGAATGCGATACAAGCAGCTTGTGTAAGCTGGCTCGCCTGATAGCTTCGTACGCCCAGATCCAGCATATTATTCGTATTTGTCCAATACGAGATACGGCACAAGTCCTTATTTTGCATATGCGATTGACGTGACACTACAGGACGTGGATTTTGTAGCTAACATAAACTTTATCACAACTAGCAACTCTTTAAAAAAGAACATATTTTGGATAGTTTTCAGTGCCATTTACAATTCAGAAGTTTCTCGAGTCTCAAACATTAATTCCTGGGTACAGATGTTTCCAATTGTTGTGACGAGCAAAGCTATGCACAAAGTTCTCAGTTTGGTTTAAATTATACACATAAAGTTACATCAATCTGCGCGCTGAGAAAACAACCAATTCTTAATAATTTATAATGTGTGTTTCTGCTTTTTAATGTTTGCAATTTGTTATAGACAAAACCAACTGTTTTAAAAAATGGGACGTTTTCAAACGAAAACATTTGATCTGTTAAGCATTTTGGCATTACATTCCGCCTATGACTATTTATACGTTTATAGTGTTCTATCACAACAGGAAGGCTTGTCACTCATGCTGCGCAATAAGCTCGACACAACATCTGGATACATCTATATGGAGACTAAATATTTTATCAAAATTTCCAAGAAATTGCTCCCGAGAATTCCCAATTCAGCAACTTTTGTTGCCACATTGTTCTCAGATTGCTTGTTCTAATTTCTATTCATGCTCTACCTCAACATTAATAAGCCTTGAACATAGGCTTACATAGCCTTGAAAATAGGACTTTTCACATTTAAAAAATAATGCTAAACCTTCACATTCTTTGCCGTAACTTTAAGCGATTTAGTATTTTCTAAATTGTAAATCAATGGTTTTAATTAAAGATGTACAACATAGTGCATAATAATTATGTATAATGTTTTTAGAGATGTAGCCGGCTGCGAAGAAGCAAAAATAGAAATCATGGAGTTTGTTAATTTTTTAAAAAATCCTCAACAGTATATTGACTTGGGTGCAAAAATTCCAAAGGGAGCTATGCTTACAGGTAGAGAATGTTATGTAATTAATTTCTAATATATGCCATTTGATTTTAATAAGCATTTTGACGCCACTATGTACAGAAAGTGCATCAATAAGCACATCGTTTAAACTTAAAGTTCATGAATTCAATATCTTTATGTACGTAAAAGTAATTTCAATCTTTTGTATTCAATAGAAAATAAGTAAGTTTAATGTACGTTTTGTACTTACGTCTTACGAATGAATTTTCTAGTTAATATATTTTTGTCATACATTTATATATATATATACCTTTGTTTATCACGATTATGGCTGGTGATAAACGAAAGCAAATACGTGGCTAGTGTTTACAAATTTATTAACCGCACATAATAATAATAATAATAACCTCAAAATTAATATTTAATCTATATTTACATTTCTGTATCCAAATAAAAACAATCTCAAAAACGCGACGTCAAAATGTTTGTTTATATTCTTATCAACACGAAGATATAGGAATAAGCTCTCGACGTGGAGATGTTTCAAATCGGTCACGTGACGTTGACGACGCCAGGGCCAGACATACTGCTCAGAGGTGACACTGGGTATAAGTTTTCAACCGTCGTACAGGGGACACTAACTGTTCGGGAGCTTCAGAATATTCAACATGTACTATATATAGCATATACTTATTTCAACCGCCATATGGGATTTTTTAATGCCGCCAGGTGTACAATCCTTTTTGTTCACCTCTGGTATATTTTTTATAGCGACTCTGGTAGTATCTAGTTACATTTATAGAATCTAATTACTTTTTTAATTTAGTAACAAATCTTTTATATTGAGGCGGGCTTTCACCACGTGCACCACCTCGGAGGGTATGTCCTAGCCTAGAGGGTGCTTTTCACCAAACAATGTGCTTTTTTTGTTTATAAACAACTCGACCACATGCTTTTTTATTTACATTTGAGTTGGAGGCTATCTTGCATTTCCCAACACTTAGATTATATTGCGTAATATCTAACCGATCAGACGGCGTGGACCGATCAGACGACAGGGATTTGATGATGTCATCGTTGAATGCGGGGCTACGCATGCTCATACCGAGCAGGGGACATGACTTAGAGGTCATTGAACTGAGGAAAGGCGGAGTCAATGTCCGAGAACGCTCGCTTAACATCTACGATTTACATATTATTAATGACACATATATAGTTATAACAGATATACATAGGTATTTAATAACATCTAATATTTTTCTTTACAATTTTAGGACCTCCCGGTACAGGTAAAACATTGTTGGCAAAAGCAACAGCTGGTGAAGCGAACGTACCATTCATCACAGTTTCTGGTAGCGAATTTCTTGAAATGTTTGTTGGTGTAGGTCCTTCTAGAGTGCGTGATTTATTTTCTATGGCCCGAAAGCATGCTCCATGCATATTGTTCATTGATGAGATCGATGCTGTGGGTAGGAAGCGAGGAGGTAGGAATTTTGGTGGACATAGTGAACAGGTAATTTTTATTATATGGTTTTTTTTAGTGTGATGCGTCGTTTTAGAATTTATGTAGCGCGTTGTGTAGGGTATTTGTGTGTATCTTGCTGGTCGCCCGGTCGTTCTC
>WYDF02089634.1:0-10919 GCA_009867245.2 Adranes taylori | reverse complement strand
AAAGTTGTCGTGTTTTTCTTGCAATATCTCGATTTCGACACATTTTTCCTGTAGCCACCGTTCTTTAGCCTCTTTAATTGCTCCTAGGTACTTTACCGATTTCATTTCCTCGATTCTGTCATTTCTTGTTGATATTATGTAGTTTCGTTTTCTTCTCAATGTTATTAAGATGAGTTTTGTCTTCTTTTATCGTTGAGTGGAATGTGTTTGCCTATTTTATTATGACGTCAAGACTTTGTTTAATTGTTTCTTGATCGTCTCCGTTTCTATAGAACAATGCCAGATCAACTGCGTACATCATGCATTTTCCTTGTACTTGATACAGGTGGAGATCAGTTGTATACAATATGAACAGGTATTGTTCTAATATGGAGCCTTGCGATACTCCATATTCTATAGTTTTTGCTTCACTGATTCTTTTATTTATTACTATACTCAATCTATCTATATTTGACTTAATTAAATCAAATTTTACATCAATTCCAGGCATGAATAGATTATTTTATTTTTGTTCCTTTAGTGTTTTATTATTTCATAGATTATTTGATAGTCTTTTATTTATACCCGACTAATTGAATTGACTCAAGAAAATAAATCAAACCACTTTTATTATTTTGTGAATTTATTAAAACCCATATAAAATATCAATTAAATTCAAGTAATGCTCGTAAATAAATCATTAATCATTGCTCTACCATTCCCGGTTAAGTTGAATGTGGTTTAACAAGAACTACTCGTTGAAGCTAACTCAATTCCATGTCACAATTTTCAACATGACAATATTGTATTTTGTTTTGCCTGTATTCGTATTGATTTGTAAATGCCAATAAAGGCTATTTATTGTTGTTAACATTGATTTTTAACTATTTTTATTACAATATGCCTGAGTATACCTGTTTTTTCTTCGGCCGGTGTTTCATTATTCGACAAACTCCTAGTGAATTGGCCTCGTCTTACGCTCCCCTCACGATGTCTTCCACTACTGCTATAGTAATGCCTGTCGTATTCGTAATCTTCCAAATCAGCGGTACGTTGATGACTCAGTCTTTGATGGTACTCCTAATATAAGAAATTAGATTTACATGGATATAATATACTATAAAATATTAATTTCTTGAATAAAAAGGATCTTAAATCATAAATGGTCTTATATCAAATTAAAATTAAATATTCCCTCTCAAGACTAAATATTTTCCTATGGCATAATTATTATTGTCAATAAGAAAATTATTAGTAACCATAATCTGAAATACAAAAGATTCAATATAGAAAACAAATCTTAATTATCTATTTAAAAAAATGTTATCCGTTAAATAAATAAAGTAAGTGGGGTGCAAGGGGCGAAAGCGCAAGTAGAGATTCAACTGCTAGCCCAAAAGTTAACCTCACCTGCTCAAGTGGTGGCAAAGCTTACCACCCGGTGCACCCTGCCAAACAACAGACGAGGCCCTGACGACCGAGTCACAGCGGTATAACTGTCCATCCGAAGCTAAGGAAATGTGGTTTCGAGAAAAATCTCCCCTATCAACCCGCAATGGCCAACGTGATTGAGAATATTGGCTAAAATCCCCCGTAGTATATGAAAATACAAACTCAGCAACGGCCCTCAGTACCCGACGGGCCGCTTTCCCCTGACCAGAGGGTGCTAAGAATCACCGGGTTCGATAGGATGATATCAGTAAAATCGAACCAAACTGGATTAGTGTAGCACAGGATCGAGGACGCTGGACTAGACTATGGGAGGCCTATGTTCAACAGTGGACACAACTTGGCTGATTGATGATGATGAAATAAAAAAGACAAAAAATGAACATCCGAAGACAGAAATAAATTTAATATAAACCACATCGGTGCTAATTTAAATAGTTAAGACTATTAAAAGTTTGAAGTTCTAAGAGAGGAACTATATTCCTGGCCATTACATGCAATATAAAAATATAAAAAAAGTATAAACAAATAATCTACCTCTTGTCTGAGATAATCATCTTCATAATCAGAATGACCAACACCTCCGGATGTCTCTTGCGATAAAGAACCACCACCAGCTACCAAATCGTGCCGGCCACTTCTGTGTCGATGATTATGATTATGACCGTTGCCGCTACTGTGATGGTGGTGATGATGATGCGACCGTCGTGATGTCTGGTGATGATGATGGCTCCTATGATTACCGCTGCTTGATGTATATGGATAACGATCACTGCCGCCGCTGTAGTCAGACCTGCGAAATAAAATTTTCAGTAGTACATTTTACGGTCAAGTATATCATATTATTATTATGTCGGCTGAACTTTTCGTCCTCCTATCTTCATCTTTTTGTTCACTCACTCATATAAAAATTGTATAACCCTTCCCTGCCATTCAATGCGACAACAAGGAGGTCAACGTCAGAGGAAGGGAGAAAAAAAAACGTCAAACAAGCCAAGCCAACGAGGATGACCGAGAGGCCCATCAAACCACGCTGGCCGCGTACCCCACGCATGTTAGTAGATGTGCCTATTCCATCCACACCACCAAAGCAATAGGAAGAGTCACCATCGCTCTCCGGTTCGCCGATTCCGGCCACATCTTCAGGCGATATACCATTACCACCCACTCCAGGCAAAGGATGATTAGGCCCAATAACTCGTGAAGATAAGTACTGGCTCCTCTTCAGTTATTACTTCCGCGACAGCGATTAGAACCTCACGTACGCATTCCATCTCCATAAAATAAAATCATCTCATATCTTCAACAACTTATCTCACACCATCAATTACGTACTTCATATCTTCAGACCCATTAACTAACTGGGACAACCTACAATATCTTCACTAACAACCCATCATTCAACTATTTAATTCTACCGACGTCCGCATAGGAACATACGGACACTACTGAGTTAAAAGAGAAGTCACGTTCCAGTCAAAAGAACGAGCAATAACAGAAATCAAATTATCTCTAGTTCGCTACTTTTTATTAATGGAATGGAATAGAACAACGTAACATATTTTGAATTAACTTCAACTATCAATGTCTGTTAATTAAAATCGCGAGTCGTATCATATCTACGTAGTATAAATATTTGTAACAATAAACTTTAGGATTAAAAATCAAAGCAGTATGGTAGTCAACAGCTTAATTACGATCCTGTTTTAATAAGATTCAATTCCGGGACAAAATCGCACGATTTCTATGGCCAATTAAATCTCTGCGGTTCGATTTCAAGAAATGTTTCACATCATAGAACCATTGTTTCATCACCAATATGGCACGGGGCGTTCTACTGCTAAAAATAAACGCCATCCTCATCCATCGCATCAATTTCGGGTCAAAAAGATCAGTAAAGTAATTTAGTAACGCAATCAATTACTTTCAAACAATATCATCCAATTACACTGCCAGTGCAAATCCGCACCAAACTCATTATGATTGAAAAAGTTGTACGATTATTTGTCTTGGGTTTTAGGAGCCCCAAATACCGCAGTTTTTCTGATTTAGCCAGACAGATGAAAATGAGCCTCATCACATTATTCAGAAAATCATGATCTTGTTTATGAGTATCCAGGTACCCATTGAGCGAATGTACGATGTTGTGCGTGGTCTGCTCGATTCAATTCTTGTGTTGTAACAAAGCATGTTACTGAGAAGTTAAAAGGGTCCCTAAATTACTTAATCATTCATAATAAATAAATAAAAATTATTATTCAATCCTATCTAAAAAGATTAAAGATATAAACAAATATTATTATTGCTGTCACTGGTAAATAAAACGTATTTTCTATTAAATATATAAGCAAACATGATTTCCGCTGCTCTAAATAAATCAAACGCATTTTTCTATACCGATATTACTATTAGATGTAAACGCGTATGCAGCGTATGGACGTTAGGTAGAAGGAGGGGAATTAAATTGAACACCTATCTAATCGCATGCAGCAAAGAGAGATAGACTGTCGCTTGCTTTTCTGCTGCCGTGTTATGTATGTGTATGTGCTACCTATGTACGCTGGCTATAAATAATATGTACGTACGTTTTCAGTGTATATGCGAGCAACCTATACTCACTTTACTGCTTTCTATGGAGGCCGCATCAAGAACCAAATAATATGTTTCGTTGGTTATAGGTACTACATATACAGCTGCATTCTACTGTAGCGTGTTAATGCCGTTCTAAGGGGACTGACTTAATATTGATGGATATACGCATTGACTTACCGTTTTGTGTAAACCGTTGTGAGTACACTGGGGAGAGCGTATCGGGAAATAAAAAGAGTCTGTGACAGTGTCAACTACGATCATTATGCAAAATGCGATGCACAGTGATCATGGAGAGCCCCACTTCTTGTGGATGTCTCGAAATGGACAAACCTGCGTTTTGAGCCAAATTCTAAGGTACAGCTATGATATTTGAAGTAGACTTGGACAGGGCTAGTCATCACATTACTAACTTGTCCAAAACTTCACTATAAGTAGAATGCGCTTAATGATAATCAAATCAAGAGCACTGAACCGTGTCCGTGATATATCACTATTTAGTCGATATTTAGCAGATTTGTTTGTCAAGTGTTCCATTATGTGCAAAAAAACACATCTTGTTTAAAGATTCCTACGTGTAAAAAAATGAAATCTTACCCGACAGGTCTCGAACCTCGCGGTCGTTCGGATTGAGTCGAAAATGCGCTACTCGTTACGGAAGCAACCGATTCCATATCGCTATCAAAATCAACGAGCCCAAGTGGATCACGTTCGCGTTCGGGTGGTGATAGTGATCGACGTGTTGGGCGTGACGCGTGAGTCGTTAGATCGCTATCGCTAAGACCCATGCTATAACGGCGATCGCTCCAACTGTTTCCGCTTACACCACCAGTACTTCGATACGTATGCATATACCTATAAATAACACGTTCAAAATAATTTGAAAACCGCACACTAAGTAAAGTATCTAATAATAAACATATTATAAATTAATTAATTTAATACTGTCACGTTTTAATTTGGGTGATGATAGAACTTACCATGATAATATTTACCATAGAACTAAATTAGAACGAAGACAAATTTAAACATAATTAATCTACTCAACCTACGATAAAGTAAAAAGACTTTACTGGTTTCTGGCAATCAATAGATATATATTCCGTAAATGCAAAGCTAACCTCATTTTGTGTCTAACACTTCTATCATCGACCAAATCTTGCGCAACACGTTCTTGTAACGCTCGCGCAAGCGCATGCGGCACTTGTGGCAGTTGGCGTTTCTTTGGCGAGCCGGTAGGTGTTGCGGTCGCCGAACGCGATTGAAATCGGCCTGATGACGTTGTCGTATGATATGGCATCATTGTTCCAGATCCGGCAGATGCACCCGTGCCAGTTGAATGGAACGGGACGCCACCAATACCGCTACTACCCGTTATCATTACACCCGAAGATGATGATGCAGACTAAATATGACATTAAAATACAAATATTAATAGTTTTAATCGGTGTTTAGGTTAGTCAGTTATAATTTCAATTTAGATTAGTTAATTATAGCTTCAATTTACATAAGTTAATCTCTCTAGAATATTTCAATGGCTCGAATACAGATATGCATCCCATCTATCATTGTAGATTGGGTTGCCTATATTGTAAGTCTAGTGATTATCGTTATTTTTGCCGGTTAAAAATGACGTAGTAATAAAAGAACGGATTAACGGATTATTAATAGTCGAAATTAGTGGGTTATAATCTAGTGGGTTATAAATTAGTGGGTTATAATCGGTAAACGTTAGTGCGAACGAATTTCCTCCCTGTAACTCTTTTCGTCGGTAGTATCACTTGATCATATACAAACATGAAATTGGCTCATTTGATTTCAATAAGGATCAAGACTATTTTCTACAAATGAGTAAGTGCTAGATTAATATAGTCCATAAATTAGCATCTAACATCCTCGGATGTTCCAGGTTATCACTACTGGACCAGTACAAACAATCTTAATTAACATCAGATTTTAATAATGCACAGAAATATACTTTTATGCTTTACACATATGTATATCAATCTATAAAAATAGAATCGTGAAAACATAGCACGTACCTGATATCCATAATCGGAATCAAATGGTGGTCTCATATCCGGAGGTGACAATGACCTATGATGATATTCTGTTGTTTGACTACGCCGTGGTGACTTAGACCGTGATCTAGGTACATGCATACCGGCAATACTTCCAGTTGCACTAGGCGATTCACATGGCGCAGCTGAATGCGAACGCTGACCGGTCATTTGGCCACCCTAATAGTAAAATATTCCATTAAAACCTGGCAGCAGTTTAGACATTTAAATGGAATACATTGACTAAATATATTTTACCAGAAGAGGGGAATAGCGAAGATTCTAGAATGCATTAATTATGTACAAATTAATTATGATGAAAAATATGCATATCGGTATGTCGCAGGGGATCAGGATGTATAAAAACGATGTCCAGTTCTAGTAGAGAGATAGTAATTTTGGGCGTCCGCCGAACGTCGTAATGTCCAACTAAGTAGCGAAATAATAATCCGAAGTAAAATAATATTAGATTAATAATTGAATAAAAAATAAAGTCATGTCTAATTAAAAGTGTGATTCAGTATTTTATTATGCATTCGCCTAATGTAGAGCGGTACTTAGCATTAATACTTTTGGGAATAATTCAGAAAAATTAAGTTGAGTATAATTGTGATGAATAAAGTAAAGTCGAGTGCAATTAGTAACACGTTCGTTGATCAAGGTGAAACCAGACGAAATACAAATAAATAATTAAAATAATGGCGCGTTACTCTAAAATACTAAATAAATAGTTTGTGTACAGCGGCAAAATCTCTAAGTACCTAGTTTAACATTTCTAGCTACTTAGAGATGTTAAACTAGATGTAATTTAACAATAATTCAGATAAATTAACTTGAGTATAATTTTGATTGGAAAGTTGGAAAGCGTAAGAAAAATAACTTACTTTGGAAGTAATCTTGACGAAGCCTGGGACTACTCACTATAGATAAGAACACGCATAGAAAAAGCACGTACCATATTTTGTAGAATGCAAAGAATATTATGCAACCGCCAACTTAACATCTCATTACGAACTCGAATACTTAAATGCTATGTTTTTTCCACTGTGATGTATGGTGCTGAGGCTTGGACAATGACAGAGGCAACGCAAAAAAGAGTTCAATCATTCGAACTCTGGTGTTATCGTAAAATGCTTAGAATATCCTACATGAGTCATACAACAAATGTGGAAGTCCTATGAAAATTTGTACTTTGTACAATATTTACTGTAGCCAGCTGTTCATTACATATATAATCAGGCCGCAAGGAATTTGATATACAATTAATCAAAAAAGCGAGTCACAAAATGCGTAACCATATTTTAATAAACTGTTTTTATGTGTCTTCAAAATTCCATATTTTTAACAGCCTTAATTTAGTAGAAGACAAAAAACTACATATAGTATTAGAAAAAAAAAATAAAGCACTTACCCTAAAATAGCTAAATATACAATTGAGTAGTCCATATGTTAACTCTGAAAACAAATTAAAATTTGCAATTAATCACACTACAAGTACACATACTACAAGTATTATACAGTAAATTCCCGATTATCCGTGAGTAAGTGAGTGTTGAATTTCAAGCAACTCCACAACGCAGGCTAATCGGAGCTCATTTGCAAATGTCTTCCCATTCGCACATTGGCATTCGAAAGCTGAATGTCAAACAGCGGAGCACAAGAGTAGCAAAGAGAGAATAAAAATCATGTCATGTATGTATCAATGGTACGGATGGTGTTACAGTTAGACATCTTGTCATTGAAAGGTCTATGAAACCAAGATCATTATTTCAACCGAAATAAAGGATGTATACACCAACAAGACTGGTTTGAAAATATTTTTGTGCTCAAGTGCGTAAACATACTGAATCAAAAAAGGCTGTGTTTTTAATTGAGAACGCACCCTCGCACCCAGGTAGAAGTGTACTTAAATCCAATGATGGGTAAATTTCTGCAAAGTTTCTGTCCCCTAAATGTTACTGCTCTAGTGTAGCTCCTAGATCAGGAAGTTATTGTAACCATGAAGAGAGCTTATAAAACAAAGTTGCTAATGTCAAAAAATGAAGAAGGCTGTGACTAAAAATGTTTTAGAAACGATATTTCGTCTGCGAAAAGCGTGGGATTTATTCAAACCTTCAACGCTTGTAAAGTCATGGAGGAAATACTTGCCGGATGTAAAATCAAATGACAACCTAAACATTTGTGATGAAGAGAATAAAGACCTGTCTTGCGCTACAGTAGTTGATTTAGTGAAGTTAGTTCCGAGGGGAGAGAATCCTGTCGAAAAAAACATTACAGAGTTGGTTGCACTGTGGCGCTAGTGATCCAGGATTCGCACGTTTCTTGGACAAAGAAATTACAAACAATGCAAGCGCAATGAACGAAGATCTAAGTGAAAGTGAAGAAAATGGGCATAACGACTGATGCAATATTTAGAGGAGGAGCAAGATAACGACGCGCAGTTGATTGAAAAACTTCTGCAAAGAAAAGTTCAATCACAAAAAAAGGAAAGTGTTGACTCAAAGCAAGAAACAAAGCAAATGATTTTTTTTATTGCTGCTGGAGACTACTGTGTTGGTTTTTTTTTATTTGTTGTAACATTATTCATACTCTGGCTATGCGGAAAGTATTTTTTGTTTAACTATTTTTACTGTACTGTATAGATTTTCACGGTTTATATTATGTTTTTGTGTACAATACAGTCAAATTTTTAAGCTGGAATAATTTGTTTTTGTTTGTACCCTAATTTCCCACATTTTGCGGTTTATCCGCGATTTTCGCTATCCGCGGCAGTCGTGCCACACAATTTCGCCCAAAATCGGGAGCTTACTGTAACTATGTTTATATTCTTTTATTTATTTATTTATTTGTTTATTTATTTAGTTATTTATTTATTTATGTATTTATTCATTTAGTTATTTATTTATTTATTTATCTATTTATTTAGTTACTTATTTATTTATTTGTTTATTTATTGATTTATTTATTTATTTATTTATTTACTTATTTATTTATTTATTTATTTATTTGTTTATTTGTTTATTTATTTATTTATTTATTTATTTATTTATTTATTTATTTAGTTATTTATTTATTTATTTATTTATTTATTTATTTATTTATTTATTTATTTATTTATTTATTTATTTATTTATTTATTTAAAATTGATTAAGTTGACTAAGACTAAGTTAAAATAATGTGCTTAATACTAGAATATTTAATATTCTTCGGTTTGTTTCAAGAAGTGTTTGACAAATTTTTTGCCATTTTTTTCGTTTTGTATGTGCGTAGGAAGGGCGTTTCTATGTGAGTTTCTGCGTGCTTTTGATCCGGTGTATACTGTTATTTTTCCTGTTGTGCGGGTGGATTTTGTTGTTCTTTGGAATTTATTTGTTTTGTTTTGAGGCGATGGTTCGAATTTAACTTCTTTTTATATTCGTTTGTTCATTGTTTATTCCATTTTGATTATGTGGTCTAGTTTTGTTAAGTTTGTTCGTTTGTATGGATTTTTTGTTTTGTATAGTTGAGAAAGACCAAACAGCGATTTTATTGTTCTATTTTGTATAGTGTTTAGGTTTTTTACTCACATCTGTAGCTTGCCCTCATGTTGAGGCCATATAAGTTAGATTGAATTGTATTAGCTACTGATATATGGTTGTATTTTAGTTTCGTATATGTAAGGTGTCTTTTTGTGGAATATTGCCGGTATTGGAATGAGTTTTGATTTTAGATGGTTTATGTGATGTTCCCAAAGGTTATTGTCGATGTGTAGGCCTAGAAATTTAGTTGTTTCTACTTCACTTATAGTTTCCTTGTTATATTTAATACCTGTCGTATTCCGTTTCTCTGTGCTGTCAAACTTCATAAAGTGATATTTATTTACGTTTAGTTTGAGCTCCATTTGAAAGCAGTATTTCTGTGCTTTCAGTTTGGTATATGAGTGTAGCGTCGCCTGAATACATTGTGAGTAGTCCTTCTAATTGTAGATTTCCCAGCTTGTTAATGTAAATTAGGAATAGTATCGGAGAGTGTCTAGTACCCTGCGGGATTCCACGAATAAGGAGGTTTAGTAGGGTACTTTTGCGTCTGTTTACTACTGTGTATTGTTTCCTGTTTGCTAGGTAGCTGTCTATCCATTTTTCCGCTTTTCCACTCAGCCCTGCTGTTTTAAGTTCCATTAGAAGTTGGTAATAGGGGCCACTACCAACCCCTTTCCGGAGATCTAGGAAATAGCTGATGTTCGTATTTTATTGTTGACATTTTCCCTCAAGTTGCTGATTGTTTCTGAGACGGCTGTATTTATAGTTTTGTTCTTTCTAAACCGGTATTATCTTTTGTAGAAAAAGTGGGTTTTTTTTTCTAAAAAGGTAGTTAAACGTTGTTGCATCGCTTTTTCTAAAATTTTGGCTAAAACTGGAGTGTTGGTCTGTAGTTGTTTGGATCGTTTTTGTTTCCATATTTGTATACAGAGGTGCTTCTGCAGACTTTTGCTTGTTCCGGAAATATTTCTTCTTGTATGGATAAGTTACACAGATTTCCTATTTTGTGATGTAAATATGAGGATGCTATATTTATTGCTTTTGGCGATATGGCATCATCTTGATTTCTACAGGGTCTATAGGCTCTATGAATATTGTTTTGTTAATACGAGCTTTGATGCTGACATGCGTGGGCTGTTGACTATGGTGCATTGTCTTTCTAGTAGGGTTTGTTGACATTACTTCTACAAAGTATTTGTTTAGTTCTTCTGCCATTGCTTCATCTTTGTAGATCCTGTTGTTTATGTTTAATTCTATATTTCCGATTCTCTCTTTTCATTATTAGAATTGTATATTAGATTATTTAATATTTTCCATTATGTT
>WYDF02089623.1:0-10920 GCA_009867245.2 Adranes taylori | reverse complement strand
AAATAATGAAATATAAAACTTAAAGGACATGTATCTTATAAATTATTGTAAATATAAATTATAAAATATAAATTATTAGTAAATTATTCTTATGAAAATAGGTAATAATTTATTATCATATATAAATCAAACTTCTCTTTTCTGCAGAATATGTTGGTGGCATAGTTGTTTGAAGATGCTGTGCCTATTTTCTGCTTTTTTGTTGTTTGGTAGCTTATTATGGAGTGCTATTGCTTGATGTGTAATGCTTGATGTGTGATTTCTTTTATTATCTGCTTCTACCAGCATTTGTTGCATTGGGGAGTACGTCTGAAATTGGATTCAAACTTTTATAACGGATGTTAATAAAGATAATTGTATAATAAATTTTAAAAATAATACAAGTAGTTTTATCTATCGGAAAGTTGTCTTTAGAAATATGTTCTCGTGAAACGCTAGATGGCGCGTTAACAAGGGTCCTATATAATGCATCGTAGTTAAATGCCTATATTCTCTATGCATATTTCATCATATAATCTTCTTGTTTAAAGATTTTTTTAAATTTAATACTATAAACAAAACTAGTAAAATGAGTAGTAATTCAATAATCTACAATGGTAAGAATATTGATGTTGCAGACAAAGTTCCATTTCTTATTGGGGTTGCTGGAGGTACAGCTAGTGGCAAAGTAGGTATTTACTACTTGTGTAGTTTGTAATTACGATTTCTTTTATTATACAACGTTCACAGAGCACAGTATGCAAGAGAATTATGGAAAGGCTTGGACAAGTTGATATGGAGCAAACGCAAAGGCAAGTTGTATGTATCTCACAAGACAGCTTTTACAAAGAATTAACAAGTAGTGAAATAGCTAAAGCTGAAAAAGGTCTTTTCAATTTCGATCATCCTGATGCATTTGATGAAAGTCTGATGGAAACAACATTGCGAAATATTAAAGCCGGAATAAAGTGTGAAATACCAATCTACGATTTTAAAAATCATTCTGTGTAAGTTTTTTGTTATTTAATAACTTATTGTAAGTGCAACTTGAGATACATTAATTATAGCTTTACACAAATTTTTATATCCTGTATTGCTTTATAGGAGAAAAGATGAAACTTTAACAATTTATCCAGCAGATGTAGTGTTATTTGAAGGAATATTGGTTTTTTATTTTCCACAAATCAGAAATTTGTTTCATATGAAGTTATTTGTCGATACAGATTCCGATACTAGACTTGCACGAAGAGGTGAGGTTATTAAACACTATGTATTTATTTTGGTATTCCTTTGTTCATTTTTATAGTGTTCATAAAAATTGTAAAGATACTTATTAAAGGAAGTAAAAATCCAGTACATTTATAATAAATTGATAATAAATTCCTAAATGCCAAAACACAACACCTGAGTCAAATTGCACTGAATAGGATCGTATTCGACTTAAAATTAAACCACGCTAATAACATCCATTGTAATATTTCTGTTAATTGCATTTTTAACTAATTATCTTTAAAATACATATCATTATTTAAACTTGGTTAAGTTTCTCCTTTTTGTGTATTAGAAGCAGAAGATAATTCCATTTGTTTTGAATAATGGAAGCGTAATCCATTACTATAATACTATTTTCTGGTAAAGTTTTCACCATTGTCCCAAACAGGACTTTATTCAAACTCCTCTCATTTCCCAAGACATTTACAAGCCTTGTCTTGATTCCAAAGTAGAATAAACCGTTTTATGTATATATCGCCAACTCTGTGACATCATATCAGATCTCAGCTTTTTGTATCCACCTTGTGGCCTTGAAGATTACCAGGTCATCCCTTGGGTTTACTCTGAAGACCTTTGGGATCTCACACACTACCACAGGGTTATACCCCATTGAGTCCCCGGCATACAATTTTGGTCATGGACCGACAGTTAAACAATCAATCACATTTGCAAAAACATAACTGTTCACTATCTTTTCTACATGCGTCTAAATTCGGACATCAAGCTAAAAACATTTAATTCATATTAGCGAGAGTAATTTTACATATCCCGAAAAGTTAATTTTGGTACTTTTACAATAAAAAAGTATTAAGAGGTTTGATAATATTGATTTTCTTTTAGTTCCGAGGGATATAAATGAACGTGGTCGTGATTTAGACCAAGTTTTAAATCAGTATATGAATTTTGTTAAACCTGCATTTGAAGAATTTTGCTCACCAGTAAGTTGATATTTTTAATTGTTTACATATAGTTTGTTAAATGTGTTTAATACTATCTTTACATCAAATGTCTTACCTATTTCTCTAAGATTAGTTTAATGTTCTTTCTCTGAAAACGGTTTTTCATTACAAATAAATTTGTAAGGTCTAGTTTTATCTTTTAGTTGTTTAGAAATATAAACATCATTGAGTTTATTAAAATACCTATTTATTAATTTTGTTTAGAACAATTTTAATGTTAAATCTATTAGTTTGCTTTGACATTTTTTCAGACAAAAAAGTTTGCGGACGTGATTATTCCAAGAGGCGCTGATAATACAGGTAATTATGTTTTTATCTTTACTATGAATTAGTAAGTGAACCAATTGACTTATAAATGATTATGTGAATATAAATATTACAATGTATTTTATTTTAGTATTTTGATAAAAAGTTTAGCAAAGGATGCTGTAGTTAATATATTTTGATACATCTGAGATATAAACTGTTTGGTTTATTTTCAATTAAATTCTCTAGCATTCCTATTTGCACTTATTAATCGTTTGATAAACTTGTTCTATTCTTTTGCTGAATTAATCTCTTTCAAAGCACAATGTTTGTGATATATTGAATTTTATATATTTTTGTACTATTGCTTTAGTCGCTTGAAGTTTTGAAATATAAGATATCACCGCAAAAATGTGTTTATCCCAAACAAGTCATAATAACTTACAGAAGAGGTAAATCACGAACCAAATATTCTTCCAATTGAACTAAGATACTTTTTATTTGTGAAACAATATACCAATAAATAATGATGTGATAAAAAGAATTCGAAAATTTTTGGTTCACTTATTATTATTTGGAAACGTAACACTAACGCAAAATGTATATGTATTATGAAACAATTATAGTTACTTATAAGTTTGCAAATAATTAATATTTAGATATAAGATGCTTTACAATGTTTATTAATGACACTGATAAGTTTATTTAATTTCAAATGGGTTTTAGGGTATTTGAAAGTTTTGTTTTCAACAGATAAATTTCTCGAAATATGAAGTACTGTAGGTGGGTCTTGTTTTACTTGCAAATTAAATACTTTGGAAATAAATAATGCCTTTATTTTAAATTGTAAATATTGTATTTCATATGTAGAAGTGATGTGTTGCAAATATTATGATATAATTTTTGTACGCCTGTCAGTTTATTTAATTATGATTGGAGCTTTGCTTTTACTTTTTGTTTTAAGCACTGTATCAATAATAATGTAGTATCAGAGTATTTTCAATTTAAATAAATGTGACTAACACGATAATATGTTAGTCACATTTATTTAAATGTGACTAACAGCGTAGTGCCTTTGAATACTAATTATTTATCTGAAGAAATATATCTTGATTATAAGTGGATTCTAGAGGTGCTTTTTCAAAATTTTAGTGTAACATCGTGCACAAGAGTCAACTATTGAAACTAATTATATTCTCATCCCGTTTAATGCTGTAGTGACTGGGGGTTATTCTTGATGGTAGAAAAGAGATAAGTATCTAAATTTAGAGTCGCACTCGGGGAAAAAATAAATTAAATATTATTTTAAAGTAGTTAGTTTAAGTAAACAGTTTGTTTGACAAAACATAATTTGTAGGGTGTAGGGTTACTTATGTCATTGTAGGGTGAGAAGTAAATCAACATAACTTATTTTATTAACAGTTTTTTTTTTCAACCCTTCCATATTTAAAGAATAGTAAATAAATCTAGACGAAGATACAGATGACTGTGTTTAAATTTATACATGTTTAATAATTAATCCTTGCACTTTTATTGCAACATAATAATTATTAAAAATAGGCCTTACACTCTTTTGTCGATACCAGATGCCATGATAAACGTAAGAGTCGCGCACTGAACTGTTTCATTTTTAAATTTAAATTGAGGGCGCTAAAGTGGAAACTGCTTCTTATATATCGATTCATTTAATAATCGATTACTTTTTAACTTATCATTCCACGAGTAAACCATAGCCTCGTCATTGACGTTGGCTCAACCCTCCCAATGGACTGCATGCAGCTTCCGTTTCATCTAGCTTAATGTATTTCTCCTATATAAATTGAGATTTTAAAGTAGCAATATTTATTTGAGATTGCCAGCAATATTTTTAATTTACTTCTTTTTTATATTCTAATAATAATTACGTTTTCCAATTGGCTTTGCATATTTAATTAATTCGTTATACTTTTGCTGCGCGGCAATATCAATTCACACGAAAGGAAAATATGTTAGTTCTTAAAAGCGCCCTCAAAAGTTCTTAAAAGCGTTACTTCTTAAATCCGCTGCTCATATAAGTTGCTTATGGAGATGATCTACCTATGTTGACAGTCTTAAGTTGATATGACTTTAAAGTCCGTAAGATCCTCTCGCTGCAATTAGATTATTAACCTCTTTTGTGTTTGGATCCGTGTCTAATATCATGTCGTTTTTTTAAAAATATGATGTGTCTTTCACATCATCAGTCAGCCACATTCATCCACTGCAGGACATAAGCCTCCCGCATTTGCTTCCACACTTTCCTATTCTGTGCCTCTTGTATCCAATTTGTATGTAACGTCTGATGTCATCTGACTATCGTGTTGGTGGTCGTCCCCTATTTCGATATGCGTCTTGTTTAGGCCTCCACTCTATAATACGCTTGGTCCACCTGTCATCTTGAATTCTCGCAATGTGCCCGGTCCAATTCCATTTTAGGATTACAATTCTCTGTACTACGTCTTGTTCTACCTAGTCCAATATTTGTGATATGATCTCTAAGGGTCAGTCTAAGTATTGATTGACCTTTCCATTACACGTTGCGCCACTTTGATTTTATTTACTATCTTTTTTGTTAATGTTAAAATCTCGCGGCATAAAAAAAAAGCAAAAATACACATTGGTTGAAAATCTTTCTTTTTAAACAAATCGGTAAATCTGCCTTGAATACGTCTCAAGTTTACAAATGCGGCCCATATCAGTCCTATTCATCTCAGTAGCTCGTTTGTTTGGTTATCTCTATTTATGCAAATTTCGTGGCCAATATACTTACATGATGTAGTCTCCTTGACTTGGATGCCATCTATGTACATACCTTCACTGAGAACGAGGTTAGTCATCAGCTGTGTATTTGACACATAAATTTTTAGTCCGACCTTATGGGAGGCTGAATTTAGTTGTAACATTATCGTCGCATGATCAAAACGGTCTGCTATTAAAACTTTGTCATCTACAAATCTTAAGTGTGTAAGGTTTTCACCATTTATGTTAACACTGGTTTTCTAAGTTAATAGATTTGAACATATATTCAAGTAGATTCGTGAACAGTTTTGGTGAAATAGTGTCACCCTATTGATAGTGTCGCCCTGTAAATAAGTTTAAAATACTTTGTTTATTTTGAACTTATTTATGCACCCCAGGAGTCTTACATTAGCCGTAGCATTCTCGTATATCGGTTTATTATTGAAGTATATCGATGGTCAATTCTATTGTTTGACAGTGACATCAACATTTGGTAGTGATTTATGGTGTCAGATGCTTTTTCATAATCCACGAATATTAGGACTAATGGTTTGTTATATTCGATGGACTTTTCTGAGATTCTTCAGAACTTGGAGATGGTCGCTCGTGCCATACCCTGAACGAAAGCCAGTCTGTTCCCTTAACTGATAAAGGTTTAGTTTTGCATTTAATCTGTTTGTGATGATTCGGGTAAATAACTTATACACATGAGAAAATATGCTGATAGGACGGTAGTTTGCAAGATTTGTGATGTCCCCTTTTTTATGTATTAACGTAGTCCCCCTTTTTATGTATTGGTTGCGTTTCTCCATTACTGTGGTAATTTACCTTGGATGAGCCATTCATTAAATAGTACTTCCAGGTATCGAAGTAGCTTATCGCCCCCTAATTTAATTCCTTTGATGACCACTCCGTCATCTCCAGGGGATTTACTGTTTTTCATTTCAGAAATCGATTTTTGGATCTCTTGGGTCGTGATTTTTGGAATTTCCTCTGACCTTGATTCATAATCTTGGGAATCGAATCGCGGATGATTTCCTCCTTCTCTACAACATATAATTCTTTATAAAATTCCTCTCTTATTTTTATTTCTTTTTGTAACAGTTGTTATCTTGCCTTCTTTGCTTCGCATTTTGCAAATCTCTTTCTTCCCTTTGGACAATCTCTATCTCAGTACTCTTAAGCTTTTGGTCTCGTCAATTGTTTTAGCAATCATTTCGGTGTTGGATGGTCGGATATCAATACGAATGGCTTTAGTTATATCTTTTTTGAGTTGTGAACAACTCAACAAACTGTCTTCACAGTGGTTATAAATTTAATGTTTTAATAGATTTTCAAAAAAAATGGTTTTAAAAATATTGCTGAAATAGAAATTACTCGATTATTTTGTATTGATTTTTTAGACTCCTTATGTGGTTTGGTACAAAGAACTACTTGTTTCGTAGATTCCGTAACACATTTTTATGTATTCATTAATCAGGTCAGTGAGCAGTGTTACGAGTGAGCAGTGAGCAGCATTATAACACGCCTATCCATCAGTATGTTTAAACATCGCATGCATTATATTGTTTATTACAGACGAATAAATATTACATTACGAACTTTATTTCTCGATATATTTATAAAAGAAAAGATTGCTATACTCTTCAAGTCATCCATGAATTCAGAAGGGTCCGTCACAGAGACATGTATTTATTAATAGTTGTAGCAACTACATTGGGACCAAATACATTGGCGGATCCACCGGGAAGGGGTCGGGTCGGGTCCCTCCCCCTTGGACGTGCTGTATATGTATATAGTATAAGTAACCATAACATTTGTTTAGGTAATAGCGCAAAAATTTTGAACCTCCCCTTTTTTTTGGAAATACTGGATCCGCCATTGGACCAAAGAGTAACATTGTTGGGATTTATTTGTTTTACAATATAGTAATTACAAAGAAAACATAAATTATGAAATCGTGGGAAATTTCGCAGGCCATAAAATTATAGACGACGGCTGCAAGGTGGTTACTCTTAGACAATTTACTCAGTTATCGAATTGCGGTTGTATTAACGTTATGAGGTTGAGATATGACGTTGAGAGCTAAAACGTATTTTATATAATCAATAATTTATAACTTATTAAATAAGAAGACAAATATAATTTTCATAGACCATCGAGTTTTGTTATATTTTAATAAAGGTGGACTCACTACAGTACATTAAGGCTAATTATCTATTACTTTCATTAAACTTAAATTATAAAATGCATCTTAAATGTATTGTTACATTTAAGTAAAGGTGTGGTCACTGCAATACATTACGGCTAGATGCTTATCAAGTCATTATTTCTTACATTCATTATTAAATTATAAAGTATAGTTACATTTTAATAAAGGTGTGGTCACTGCAATACATTACGGCTACATGCTTTTCAAATCAATTCATCTATTACGTTCATTATTTAAATAATTGTATTTCTTTTTGGTTTTTTTTTACTGATAATTTAATATATAATTGTATATTTGATGCATTCACTATATATATATATATACATAATCACTATATCGACCAAAATTATTCTTAAGTTTGACGTAATGTTTTTGTTGCAGTGGCCATAGATCTAATTGTTCATCACATCTGGGACTTATTGCATGGAAATAACCAAATAAACGGCTGTAGAACATATTCCACATCGGATAATTGATTATTAAAATAAATATGGTTGCACGCTCATAAAATGACATTCATACACTTTTTGTGTTTACGTGAAAATATTGCATTTGTTCACATATTATGTTTAGCTTTATTTTAAGTATTAATTTTGATTTATCAAATTTAGCATATAAACCTGACTAATTGTGTATGTATATAAGGTTAAGTGCATATTATGGTTTATAGAATTGTAAATTTTATTTTATATTGTACTGTTGAAGGATAGACCAAAATTACGAATTTATAATAATATTGAAATGAGTTAAATTGTCATCTTGAAAACGTGATCTTAGTAAGTACATCGAAGGTCATAACATGTAACTAGTTTATTTATTAATTTTTTGTTTATAACATTAGCCACACAATAATTCGCGAATATTGATCAAGTTGCATACATCTAAAGTAGATTTTTTTATAAACACTCAGGAATGTCTCTACTCGAAAATGTCGTAATAAAAGTGTTAAAAACTCGTATTAAAAAAGTATTTAGCGAAACTAACAGATCCGATTATAAAAATCTACCAACGTTCATATGTGAACGAATTTTATAAAAGAAAATAAAGTAAAATTGTTGATACAAAAAAATTGAGCTCTACGAAAAGAAAACTTTCAAATATCCTTTACGACAACTGATATTTTTATATGTATTTAAAATAACTAAGCAAGAAAAATAAATAATTGATTTTTTAAATAAAGAAGCATAACATTATGGATATGGGTATACGCAGGAGGGGGGTCAAGGGATACCCTCTCCAAAATTTCAAAAAATTATTGCATCATTTTCGTTCACAGTTCAAAATAAACGGACACCAAAATGCTCCTCCCACGCCACAACATATTTCTGCGTACGCCACTGATTATAGAATAAAATTAGTGTTTCTGTATTTTGTTTTCCTGTTTGTCTATCAGTGTGTTAATTTGTTGTCAGATACAAAGATTACGTATCTCAGCTGCCAAAAATAGTTCACTTCGAATATTGGCAATCACTTTTAAAAAATTGGCGAAAAATGATCATATTAAAAAAGTACAGTGTAGTATATTGAAACATGAAATGTTTATCAGTGATTAAAAAAACGTCGTATAGGATGAACCAAGACTAAAAAATAATGAACAGTGGTATACAATCGTATTCAGCGATTAATCAAAATTTGATTTTTGCGTCGTGATAAATGTGGTAGGATAGTCAGAAAGAAATGATGGTGTAACGATGTAAGTTCAGAAAGGGTCAAGAGAACTTATATTTTATGGATGGAACGAATAATGCATAAAAGTCGCAATACATGTAATATCAATTTCTGCAAATTTACACCCGAATGATAACGTCATATTCCAGTAGAACGGTGCCATTTGTCGCACATCAAGCTCCTCGCAAGACTGGCTTCATGCTAATAATATACTAGTATTGCCATGGCATCATGAAGTCCAGATTTAAGAGCTATAGAGAATCGGTGAGGTAAAAAGTTAAATAAAAGTTGAAAAGCAATGTGGGTAGTATTTTGAATACATTTTGGGAAATGTTTTTAATGATTTATCTGTTTAAATTATCATTCGTAATTTTTTTATTTTAAATTATTGTTAATGAACTTTGATGCATCTTTACATAATAGTTTTAATTTATTAAGTTGCTAAACACCCTGTATCCCAATGTTGCCGTTATTTAAATGGTATTTATTAGAATTTATCACAGTATAACAGACACTAGATATGTCTAATTTGGATACCGGATGTTTAATGACTAATTTTCTTTAATTTCTATATTCATGTATAGGAATTAGGTATAGGATTAAGAATAAAAATTTTGATACAAATTTTTCTAAATGTTTTGTATGACTTAAGTTGCAAAGATAATAATTTTAATTAATCCAGTTTTAATGGCTTTAAGTTTCTTATTCTAAATTAAGCATAGCTATAATGGTAACTTTTTGGTTGGTGATGTACTTACAATAGTTGATTATTATTTAATCTTTGTTAGCTTAAATATATTAGTAAATTATATGAAGGTATTTATTATTCTAAAAGTTCATTAATATTCTTCTTTATTTTTTTCAAAAATCCTCCATATAATTTAAACAAAAATCTTTTTGATGTTATATGTTTAAAATTGAAGGCACGTTTTGGGGAGAAAATTACCCCATTATCGGCACAAAATAAAAAATAAAGCTTTTCATATCTTATCATATCCCCCTCCCCCCACGAAAAATATCAGAAAAGGAAAAACCCTTTCTTTGCGTCTGATCAGAAACAGCTACATCTCGGATCAGAATAAGAGTAGATGTTGCATAACGTACGAAACTAAGTATTACGTGCGTTTACATAAGATCGAGCATGTTCATATGCATCGTTACCGAAACCTAGTTTTGTTCTCTTCAAACTATTTTGTTTAAGACTTATTAGGCCTGAAATTGTAAATATCAAGTCGATAATGCAATTGTAAATAGCAACTCGATTTAGTTCCATAATTTCATAGGAAATGAATTTAAAACACTTCAAGTAGATTTGTAACAAATATGTTTGTAACGCTATCTATCATAATTTTAATTCACTGGATAAAAGTGACAATCCACATTTTTGACAAAATATCATAGCTTGATAGACAGACTCAGCGGCAAGAGCACAATCCTCTTACGTAAAATGAATAGTCTGTTTATTTAAGTTAAGTAGATATAATATTCTATTTAGTGAAAATTGCAAGTTTAATATTATATTTTTGGGATAATGTGTCTTTTTCGATGTAAATTATTACCTTATATTTTTTATACAGTTGCGATAGACCTAATAGTCCAACATATTCGTGAGATTTTATCAAACCGACAACATCGCCCTTCTATTAGTGATGTTACACCACCTCGACATCTGATCACACTAGCGACGAGCAATATCAACATGGTACCCCGTCAATCTAATAGCAGTATTAATGTGATCAATAGCAGCGGTAGTACTCGTCGAATCGGGACGAGTGGTAATGGTAGTACACCTTCAACACCTAATCATGGTAGTCCATGTGGAAGCTG
>WYDF02089612.1:0-10920 GCA_009867245.2 Adranes taylori | reverse complement strand
CGACTGACTCCGAAATGTTGCGCGTCTGGTAATAATTCCTTATATACAGTCACTAGGAAGTTATTTATTTATTTAAAAAAAAAACAGTATGACAAATTTTATTTATTGGGATAAGCCTCAAAACATTTCGCACAGAGAGTTAGATTATGATGTTGGTCTTCCTTTGCAATTCACTTGTTGACGGCGTCCTTATTGATTTCGAGAATTGAGTATGTCATGCAATCCGGCGTATCTTGCATTCAAAACTGTCCCAGGAATTCTTGTTGATCGCTTCTTAGAGGAAAATGTTTTGAGATGGGGAACATCCACGGCTCTTCTAAATTCTAACCACCCCAAAAAACATTTTCCATGTATAGAGCTTATATAAGTTCCAAGCATCGGCAAGACCCATTTCTACGGGGGTGGTTTAACGAAAATCTAGCCAAAGTAAGAAAACGCACAAATGTTGTTTTTCTATTCTTTATTTTTCAACCTTTTTAAGCAATACACTTCAAGAGAAATTTTCAACTTCCTTGTGCCTTCTGAAAAGTAATTTTGCTCGAGCTCTTCAAAATATTGCAAAGTTTTGGTCATCATTTGTTGCAAAACAGCATCCTCCGAGCCATTTTTTGATTTTGAAACATGAACAAGTGGCAAGGGGCTAGATCTGGTGAATACGGTGGTCGATCAATTCGTAGCCTAATTTGTTCCATTTTGCCTGTGCGACGTCATCATGAAAGATAACGTTTTTGCGAACCCAACCAAGGCTTTTTTCTTCAATTCGGTGTCCAAAAGGTCCAATAATGCTGCGTAGTAATCGCCAGTTATGATTGTACGTTTTGTGAACAATAATGCTTTTAGCATCCCAAAAAACATTCACCACCACCTTACCGGGCGACCGGCTTATCTCTGCCTTCTGTGGTGGGCCTTCATTCACCACTTTTTCTCTAGTGCTTTGACAGTTCCTTTGTCTACGGCGTGAAGTAGTGACATATTGACAAACAAATCCTTCGGGTCAGTTTAATCTTCGCCAAAAGCTTTTTGCAATCCCTCATACGTGTGCGTTTTTGGTTGATAGTCAGTAAACACTAAACCCATCGCGTAGGTAGCTTTTTCATATCCAAATGTTGTGTATGATAGCATCTACACGCTCAGTTAATATATTTGCACCTTTTTCTAGCTCACAAATTTTGATTCGCTGGTCTACCATAATCATATCATGGATTTTGTTGACGATTTCGTTTCTGGTATACTGACGATATTTGAGGGCCCTCGGTGGTCATCTACAACAATTCAACTTTCCAAAATTTAACTCTTACTAGCGACGGCGCACACTCGCCATAAACAGCAGTTCCAGTTCGGCTTTGATTTCTGCATTATTTTTCCCTTTCTTGTGAAGGAACCCAACTAGTGATATTCGACATTTTCCATTTTTCGCGAAACACAAAAGTTGCTTGCTTGCGACGGCTGTAAAAACTAAACTAATTGTTCTTTTTGCTTCATATTTTGACAGATGTCATGTATTGGACGACAGATGTCAAAATTGTTATACAGTTCGTTGTCACGTAGTGCCATCTATCATATTATGTCAAATCACGCTCCTATATTTCGTGTAAATATAGGCCAATACCATTTTTTGCCTCGAATATTTATACCATATTTTCCTATTAACTAGTCGTGTTGGTTTACTCCTACCACATATTTGTTGTATTGATTTATCAATCGAGGTTGGACAACCATAGCTGTACTTTCCCAGTTTCTCGTTCCCAGCGTGACATGTTAGTTATCATACCATCGTATCATGAGGATGTTTGATGGTGTATCGTTGAATATGTGGTCAAATGGTCGAAATGCTTCTTTAGATACATCTTCAACGGTTTTTAAAAGGCAGTTGTCAGTTCTATTTCCTCGTATAGTTCCTGCAGCTCGAAATTACAGATGTACAAGTATATCTCGATTCGTGAAGAAATTGTCGAAGAACACATCATGCTCGTTTGATTCCGCGGAGGTAACTTACACAAATTGTCGTTTAAACAAGCAATTAATGTACAGGTCTCTTCTAAGTATCTTCTGAAATTCTATAGTTTCTTTCAGAAATTTGAAAATTAGTTGGAATTTAAAACATATAATACAGATTTGGAAATGATAAAATATTTAATTACGTCTAAATTTTATTGTACATAAAATTTAAAACAAAATATGGTTACTGTTTTTATAGCAGTAATTTTTTTGCTTTTCACTTTAAGGCATAGAATTATTGAGTTAGAGACGGAACCACTGTGTGATGCTTCGGAAACGATTGACAACGCAGGAGCAGCTTAAATTTGGAATCAAGTCTGTTATCAAAATTAAAAGTCTAAAGTTTTTTTTAAAAGACAAATGAAAATTACCTTATTGATAAAGCACTATAATTTACAAAAGACACATATGTAGTGATGTGTATTTCTGTAGTAAAATTAGGAACTGTCCGGAGGAAAAAAAAATATGCCCGCAGAGAAAGCTACAGACAAAACGTTAACTTTAAAAATTTAAAAAGGCGATTTTAGAATGTAATGCCAGGCTTCAAGAAGAAATCAATAGACATTTTGAAGACATGGAATATGTATCAAATTGGGTTGGAGTCTTAGAGCCCAGCAATCTGAGAATCTTTGGAAACTAAAATTCTCAAATTTGTACTAATTGAAAATTACAATGAGCTTATTGCCTGCAGATGTTATTCTTACACGAATATTTCTAAAAACCGCCAAAGTTCCAAAGGACAAGTCTCTTGGTTGGACTTCCTGAAGACTCTTACAGTTTATGTTTGAATATGAACTGTTCGACTCATTTTACCTGAAACAAATTTTTCTTAATTCTACTTATTGCAGTATTTTATTGAACTCCAATTTTATTGCAGTAATTTTGTGGAACAAACCGGTTCGTCCCGTTCCGATTGTGAAACTAGAATACCCATCACTACCACAAATGTAACTCCTACGTTGATATAGTTCCATCATTGGGCAATTTTATAAGTGTTGTTCCCAACAGTTTTATCTTTGGGTGACGTTTTATGTACGGCTTTTTTGTGTCTCTTTTATCTTTCCGCGCATAAAATTTGCCATCAAATCTGTGTTTCTGTGTATAACTTTCAGCTGATCACTGTGTACCTCAAATGTGTACTTGGAATTTCGTGTCAATGACTATATTGACATAACTTTGTTGCGGTGATGTTTAAGTAGAATCATCTAGGTAATTATTTTAAAAAAATATTTATGACAACAAAGTTTCGTTCTATAAAGAAATGAAACTCCACAAATCATATCGATTTCTAACACCTAAATCGAAAATGTGACTATTATGAATATCAAATGAAAATCATCGGTAGTTGGACATCAGGTTATATTCGAAAAACAAATCAGCAAACGTTTCGAGCTTTCAAGTAGCTCATCATCAGTGGTTTAGATGCTTTGGTAAGACGTTGTTTCTTCTGCAGGTAGTCAAAAATAAAAGTTGGTTCCTGAGTGTAGATAGCATTCTTTGAAGATTATACCATTTGTTCAAGCAATTGACGCTGTTTTGGCCGAAGATGTTTCTTGTGTCTTCAAAGAAGTCCATGTTTCACCGTATTTTAAGTGTAACTAAATAAAATGTTTTTGGGTCATCAGATGCTATAGTCTTTACGAAGCTACATACCAGATTTGCAGAACATTAAATGTTACACTAAATTTTAGTGTTTCCTTCTCTGTATAAAGACAGATCTGATTTTAGTCAATTAGTTGGTAAAAAAAATAGTGGTGTTAGCTAATAGTTTATAAACGTGGTTGGTAATAAATTTAGTATTTCTCCCAACTATACGTAGTTTGTTTGTTACCACTACATTAGACACCTGAAATAAATTCTTAGAAATATGTATATTTATTGATTGAATGCTGAGCAAAAAATAGAATACATTTGGAATGATATAAATGTTTATCAGATATATATGAATATCAGAATCAAATATCATTAATAAAAATGAAACTGAAAACGAGTGATACGTTCGATTAGATATGCATCACATTAGCGCTCATCTTATTAGATATCACAATACTTTTATCTGTATGAAATTATTGTTTTCAGTACATTATCGATTTGATATACATAGATACACAGTGGCGTAGCAAGGTCTGGTGGTCCCCAATGCGGATTTTAAACTGGTCAGTTCTTGAAACATGGCAATACATTCTAACATTGAATTTTTCAATTTTTAGTCCAAAATCAGAGGCTTGTCTTCAAGCTTCTTTCCAGCTGAAATTCTTCATTTTACTACAGGAATTTAGACAGGAATATCTCTTCATATGTGTCTTTTGGAAATTGTAGTGCTTCCTCTATAAGGTAATTTTTTTGTCTTAAAAAAATCTTTAGAATTTTCATCTTGATAACATATTTCTCGAATCTCATTCCAAGAATTTCCAAATATTTTTTAACGTGGTTGACTTCTTTTAAGACCTTATTCCATAAACACGAAAAGCACAAGAACAAGTAATCACACATTGCAGGCAATAGAGTTTGAGCTACAACAATAGTTAGAACAAATATATAATTACATAGTCGTAAACATAAATGATAAATAATTCTAATGTATTTAATATATACCCGATACACGCCTTGGAAAGTACAGGACAGAGAGGTTTAAAAAAAGTGGAAAAATGCACAACGAACCTAGCACAAGGTATAAAGAAACGAAATCAAAAAGAACACTATTATCTGAGAAACACTCAATAAAAAGGAACACTCTCTATGGGATTTAGTATCCGTTTCGGGATTCCTAATCCCTCGAGTCCATCTCCCAAATTATTTTCCAAATTTCCATTCTTTCTCTTTCCTCATAATTCCATTCAGAACCTTCACACCTTCACTTCCCTCTTTCCACATATTCCACACATTTCTCTCCTTCACCCATCCAATACACAATTTTCTTAATGCACTTCATCACACCCTTAAAACCTTCGTAGTAAGCACTCCAACTCATTTCTGAAACTTTCCTGAAGCTGAATGTAACAGTTGTCAAAAGTATCGTCCATTTGTGAGTTGAAGCTGAGAAAACCACGTACACCTTCTAAGGTCCCAAAAATGTCACACATAATGACACTGTTGCAAAACAGTGTACCCCGCAAGATGAAGATAGTGGTTGCTACAGGGAACGAACAATGCTTTAAGACTAAGTTCACAAATCTTTGCTTCAACTCATGAATACACTCCAGCCACTGTACAAGCCTTCTCATATCCTTGTACTCCGTTGTAATATTTGGACTATTCCGCTCGATAATTTTCAAAATATACTCAGTTATGACAAAGTTTCTCTCCCGTTAGTTTGAAAAATATACTTAGAAATGAGTCCTATATTTCAACATTTTCGTTCTATTCCGAACCTAACAAAAGATGACACAAGTGCTTTGTGTATTTAATATTGGCTAAAATCTATTTCTGAACAAATTAAACCCAGAAGTGACCCAAACTCATTTTGTGTGGTAAGAGACAATTAGTTTGTTGTTAATATCTCATCCGACTTCTCTGCAAGCTAGATACTGCTACTGACTGCAATCTACTGACTGAGTAAATTGAGTTGACAGTTGAAGCTAGATAACTGATTATATTTTCATAGAAATTCAATCACCTCTAGAAAATTTTCCCGCGAAATGGAAGATTATTGTTTAGTCAAAAACACAGTGACGTCTAGGAGTCCTTTTAAAAATTTTCTTTTTCCTGTTTCAGCAGCTCTACGGCAACTTGATTAATTGTTCTATGGGCAAATAGAATTGTTATTTTGCTTACACCCACATTCCATGTTGTTTTGAGGTTTCATGGTTGTAAACTTTTGGACTAAGCTTCCAGCAAGCTTGAAAACCAGTTACAAATTTGGATGTATTACTCACACTTACATCTGTGCCAAAGAGCCCACAACAGAAACAGTAGAAACTTTCGTACATAGTTGAGTGTGACACACAAGCTCTCAGAATTTGTTCGCCATTTGGCTGCCTGATATAGAACCAATCTACAGTTAACTGTCGGTCAGCACCCTTCGCCTTATTCCCGTGTCGCTTATATGGTCAGTTTTTGTTTTGGAACGCTTCATTTTATCTTTTAATTATGTCAACTCTTAGATTTTGTGAAACAGGGAAAGGCTAATCAGAAATGTCAAAAAACAAAAAACTATAATTTTCTTTTTTATCTGCTCCTTGATCTTCTTTTCCTCCTTAATCCTCATGTCTCATCCGGTGCCTTCTAATTTGTCTTCTAAATTATCATTTTCTTGTTTGTTATTATTTTTATCTTTGTATACTCAAGAAGAAAGTAGACAAAACACTCCTTATTCCTACACAATAATGTTGTCACGTTTATTTTTGGGGAAACTTTAAGCTCCCAAAGTGACGGGTAAGAGAGGATCTTTAGGATAGGGTATTACTCGATTCTGTCCTAAGGTAACGCTACGTAAGAATAACTAGAAAATGCGATTCACTTACGAAATGAAGTTATAACGTTATGGAGCTATAATTTATGAAATTATAATCCTCGAGTTTCCCAGCACTATTTAAAATAAAACACAAGAATTTGCCATTGTTAACGTTGTGCGTAGTTTCAGATTTAATCATAAATTGATCTAGACAGTTAATAGTAGTGCACAATCGTTAACAATCACAAATCGACTTTTATGAAACGAGGCTGATAAAATAGAAAAAATCGATATGTATTGAGAATAATTTAATAAATGCGTATAATATAAATATTCGTACAAATACTCGTAAAGTAAATATTCTTGACTTCAAAATGAACAATGCCGCATCAAAATAATGAAAGAAAATAATATTTGAAGGCATTTACTACGTGTGAAAAATTGCGTTCATGCCTCATCAATTGGTTCCCAAATTATTTATAAAAATATTGTACTTTTAGAACTGCGCACAATGACCTTATTAATTCATTCTTACAGGCTTAATACAATAAATCGTAATATGGTGATGTCAGGAATGTTAGGAAACCACTATGGTATGCTTAACACACCGATCGTACGAGTATGTTAAGCGTCTCGAGTGACTCTAACTAAAACGAGTCATTCCAGAGTAGCTACATATACTCTATTGGTGTGATAAACTAAAGGAAATTTATATAACACAATCGTACAAGAGTGTCAAGTGTATTAAGTGACTGAGACAGAACTTATTAAGTAAAGGTGGGAGTCACACACTCCAGCAGGAAAGGCAGAAAGAGAAGGAGATTCAAATTATGAACATATGCAACAAAACACTATTAGATACATGAAGACGACCAATAAACGACCACCCAATTCGCTTGGCTGGCATATTCTCAAGGAACTAAAATATTTTATACAACGCTGCGGTATTTATAGACGTAGCTTCCACAGAATCTTTCTCCCTGCCCTACGGTTTCTATATAACCACTCACACGATCAATTATTACATGGTATGGTCCATCATATAAATCAGGGGAGCTGCAGAAGTTTCCACACAAACGAGAAGCCAAACCGTATAATGCTTAAGGCCTATACTCTTATCTACTAATGCTATATGCGTTCCCATAACATAACAGTAAGTTAACAGCGAACAACAACCAAACATACCTCCTGCTGATCACCAGCGCCTCTATTTACTGCTTGGACTTAAGCGTCTCCATGCAATTTAATTATAGTTACATTTTATTATTATAACCTGATATCTTACCAGTACCGCGGTGTTACAATTTATTTATTTAAAGCAATTAATTCAGAGTAACGTGCTACGTTACACATTTTTGACTAGTTCATTTTCTACCAAAATTACGATCAATTTCTCTCGTTACTTTTCCCCTTCCTAAATAAACTGCTATAGCTTTAACTGAGTATCTTTGTCACTATTTTACTAATTACTTTCGGCCATAATTAGTTAGATATTCTTTCTTCACACATACTCATTCAATATAACACAATAGTCTTTCACTTATTACTCATTGTTTACCAATCCGATCTATGCTTACCGATAACAGCACGATGTGCAACCTAGTGATTATCACCAATCAAACTTAGGTTACCAAGCAACCTAGTGATTACACAATCAAGTAAAATTCAAACTTAAGTAGGATGTTTTAAATGTTTTTAATGTTTTAATGTTTTAAATTTAAATGTTTTAAATGTTACTTTATTTCATAAAACTCTAAGTATTAACTAGCATTTGCCCTTCTTGCGACTAATTCATTTAGCACGCACATGATTCAATCGCTACACATTTCAAAGAAGCTAGCCATCCTGAATTATATACACAATAAGAAGTAGCAAGCGCACAAGCTATCTATCATAAAACTAAACTAGAACGAGGACAATTTGCCTCGTTACAATACTAAATCATTCCAGCATTACATCCTTTACCTGAAAAAAAGCGCTTTAACACAAAACTGGCAATTTTTTGTCACCTCTTCAGAGCTGGGACCCTGCCACATGCACCTCAAACGCCCTCTTACGCCACTGCATATACATCAAAATAAGCGATATTTTCTGAGAAGAACTTTTCTACAATACTAAACATAAAAATTCTTGCATTGGTGGCGCACCCGTTTGCATGTTTTACTTAACAGCAAATATATTATTCTAAACCCATTACATTATAATTATAGTCGTTCACATTGTATGTAATAGAATAATAGGTTACTAGAACCTACATATTCTCTAGACAATTGATGGCCCTTGACTTGTTGATGCTCGTTTGTCTGCAATACTAATGATGCGTTTCAATATTTTGTTTAAGTGTCTGTCAACAAATGAATTAAGTTTTGCTTGAACAATCCATCGAAATATGGCGATTTCTTTGGTGAAACAATTCAAATATGCAATTTCAAAAAAACTAGACAAACAGGAACTGGCTGATGCGATACCGGAACTCGGCTTCAGAATTATATATGATTGTGAAAATTTGTTGTTGAAAGTTAAAATTATTGGAGCACGTTCTTTACCAACAGTTTATGGTAACATTAAACCTTGTGGATATTTTGCAAAAGTAGGTAATTTCCAGAAGTAGCTATGTAATAAATAATCACTTGTAGACTAAGTTAATGTATAAAACCTTTGTAAGGTAAAACAATTTTACTCACCACATGAATTTTCAAAAATTGTAAATACGTGTATGTTTTCAAAACACCTTATTACGTCTTTTGCAATTTTATGAGTGTTCTATTTTAATATGTGTCAATATATATACAGAGCGAATTATTACTAACGGGTCGGAGGTTTATACGGAAACGGTAAAAGTTTTAAAATTTTTTAATACTTGAGTAGTTTGTATGTTGATAAAGGCTACATTTCAAAATTGTTTTACAATATACAGGATGTCCCAAAAAATTGTGGCGTATCAAAGTTTTACTTTTAATGCGACTTCCTGTATTTTATTGCATTTTCTGATTGTCCATAAAACATAAGGTATACTTTCATAAGGATTCCCATACCTAAGTCCAAAGTGTTCTGATTTATGTAGACTTTTCTTAAAATGTACGTTTTGCGTTTTTTAAATGTAAGTTTTGTAAAATGTTTATAATCGTGAAATTTTGCATTTAAAAAATTATTTGGAAATTTAGAATATTCTTTTTTCCTTGGAGGTCCGCGATTGAATGAAAATCAAATTGTAAAATGAATTATATTTATTTAAAAAGGAAAGTATTTTGACGGACACATACTCGCGTAATAAAATCATTAATCACACTTTCTACATCGACATTTAATACCACATCCTTATTAATGAGTCACATCGTTGAACCTAGCGTGCGTCATTATCTTAAGACGTCTCAGGCTAAGAAGCGTACGTTCTGTGGTAAATGTTGTCACTGGTATCGTCCTTATGGAATTTCAATCCTTATGGAATTTCCTTATGATATTATCAGTATGAAATTACCTTATGGAACTTCAATCGAGGATAGTAAAAATTGATTCCATAAAAAGTTGGAAATTCTTCACAGGTCTCCTAATGATTAAGCAAAAGTTGTTTCATATTTAAAATAAGACACATTATTTCTGTATTAAAGCGATTTTCTAGTGTAGTTTACACCTTGTCTATCACTTTGATGTATAAATGCTTATACAGGCATTGAACATCAAATACATGGCCATCAGCACCATCATTAAATTTTTCGAGGAGCTTTGAGTTTCCTAAACTCTTAAAATTCAGGCAGATCCAAATCTCATCTATTTTTGCTCCTTTTCTAGCCATAGGATCTTAAAGTTTTCGCACAAATTATCCATCAGAATTATTACAGTTTTCATAATTACAGAATAATTAGTTCGAGCATTAGTAAGACATAAATTCTTTCTTTGCAGAGTTTTATTCACGTCTTCAAGTTTTTCCAGCAAGCTTCAAATTTTAACCCTATTCAGCAAAAGAAAAGTCTCTGCTTTATTTAAATGTTTTAGACAACCAATAATCTTTGAGCCCTGTTTCATTATTTATGAAATTGTTTGCGAAATTTCATGCTAACGACATAATTATCTTTCAGGTGTTGGAAAGGGGATAATCGCAAGCACCAGCGGGTGGGACAGAAGGGACGGACTAATTGAAGACATGTTGTCCAAATATTCTTGTTGTAATTTCTTAAAATTATTCAACCGTTTCGGAGATTTTCCATTTCGGACATTTTCTAATGACCTTTAATATATCTTTAGTAACGTTGATGAAGTTTCGAACTTCGGAGACCTCTTGCATTCCATCTTCTACTACCAATTTAATTTATGGACCATGCAATGTACATAAAGTGCTCTGGTTTCTATTTTCATGTATGCAGGGTGTTCCATAACTGCAGGTCAAACACAAAATACATTTTTTAAATGGAATGCTATACTTTGTAGTTGATAATTCGATTCTACGTATTTTTAATAACTTTCAATCTAAGACTTGGTAGGTCTATACCAGGTGTTTCAAAAGTTATGGCTAGTTTTATGCCAAAATTGTG
>WYDF02089601.1:0-10920 GCA_009867245.2 Adranes taylori | reverse complement strand
CTTCATTCGCGAGCAGAGGGCCTCGCAAAATGAATCTTGCCCACATAAATTTATGATCTTGCGCCGCCACTGCTCACGTCCATGCGTATTTTGGTTTAAAATAACCTTGACTATAATTTTTTGCGATTGGACGCAATTCTTTTCATACATTCATTTTCGCATTCCTAGCAAATTTCTTGATTACATTTTATACTTTTCATTATATCAAACTAGTTTTACTTTGCATCAATTATCTGGTCACCAATATGCGTTACCTGCAAGAAAATCATATTTGTGGTCGATCGAATTACTGCAGTTGAATCAATCGGATTAGTATGTCAATTGAATGTGTTTACTGAGCTGGTTTAATCAATTTATTTAAGTCAACAATATGTTTTTGAGGCTCGAGGCGCAGAAAGACTATCGGGCACTTTACCTTAAAAATAAAGTGTACAGTGTATGCTGTCGAGGGATTTTTTACTACAGCAAATGAAACTATATCTGCAAGACACATTTATGTGGGGTTGATTGTTCGGATATAATAGAGGGCATAATGGAGATTTTTATTTTGATTCTCCCTCGTATTTTGCTTAAAATGTGTGTCTTAAAAGTTGCTCTAATTGTGGGTTATGTTTTTTTTGCTATCAGATGGTATATATTCTCTACATTATTTTTCGCATTCCGAGCAAATTCATATTTTCAATTCCATATATTACTTTAAATCGCTAGTTTAAATGAACGAACTTATTTTAATTTGATTCAGTTGAGATCTATGCGTATTTGATTGTAAATACGTTTAGGTTAAAATTATTTTTCTTGCGATTTAAGAAGATATTCAATGCAATGTTCAGTAAATAAATTCTTACATACCGAGCAAATATTTTAATATCATATTCGTGTTTTATATCAAAGTGGTTTGTTTTTAATTTGAAGTAACTCATGTCGATTCGTATTTTTGTTTAAAATAAGATTGAGTTATAATTTTCTGCGATCGCACGCAATTGTTTTAATAAATTAGTTTTCGCATTCTTAGCAATTTCTTGATTACATTTTATATTTTGTGTTATGTCAAATTAGTTATAATTTATATCAATTATCTGATCACCAATATCTATTACCTACAAGAAAATCATATTAACGTGAATTGACGAATTCAAACTCGCGCAATTTGATGTGTTAATGTACAATTAAGAATTGAATTCAGACTATTGGTCGTGAATCGAATTACTGCAGTTGAATCGATCGGATCCGTATGTCAGCCGAATGTATTTTTGAGCTGGCTTAATCAATTTATTTAAGTCAACAAACTAGTTTTGGGGCCCGGGACGCAGAAAAAATATTGGACACCTTACCTTAAAAATAAAGTGTATGAGTTTATGTTGTCTACATAATGCAGATTTTATTTTCATTATGCCTCGTATTTGTGCTTAAAAAGTTTGTTACTCTAATTTTGGGTTATATTATTTGCTATCAGATGGTATACCTCCTCTAAATTATTTCTCGCATTCCGAGCAAATTCATAATTTCAAATTCACATATTGCTTTATATCGTTGGTTTAAATAAACGAAATTATTTTACTTTGAACCAATTGGGATCTATGAGTATTTGGCTCTAAATACGTAGTAAATACAGTTAAACAATTTTTTCTTGCCATTTAAGAAGATATTCAAGACAATGTTCAGTAAATAAATTGTCACATACCGAACAATTGTTTTAGTTTAATTTTCGTGGTTTATATCAAACTGGTTTCTTTTTAATTTAAAATAACCAAAGATTATTTTAAAACAAAAGATTGGTGCATGGAATACATTGCTCGAAATATATGTGTTGGTGATTTAAATGTACTGAAGGATATCAACCTGGATCATGAATGCTTATTACAGATTCGCAATACTATTAAAACTAATGAATGTTTATTGAAGGCATTTTTAAGATATTCACGTTATTATCCAGGGTAGCGATCTTAGAATTTATACGGCCCACACAAATTTACGCAAGGAGAATTAAGCGTTCTCTTAATTAATTAAACAAGACGTCGATGGCAGCAGCACAGCTGTATACTACTACTACTTACTACTGATACACAGCCGCGCATTTTTACTATAAACTGAAGAGGCACGAAACATGACCTTTTTCTCTCGATTTTTACCTAGAATTCGTTTCCAAGATAAAACCAAACTGATAAATTAATAAGAAAGCAGTAAAAATATTTATATACAGGTTGTCCCAAAAGTCCCTCACCATAAGAATTTACACGATGTATGTGTTCCGCAGAATGTTGATTACCAAGTCATGTGTTACTCGGCAGACAGTTGTGATGCACTTTCGTAGACGGTTTTTGTTACCTAACCCCACACAGCACTATTCAATTTCTTAATTACGATATGAATTGCCTTCAAATATGTGCTGTAATATTTGTAACTTGTACAGATGAAACTTGTGTTTCGCAAGATATTCGATAGTGTGGTTTGAGGAACGTCCTCTTTCAAGATTGTTTTTTTACACTTGCTGACACCTTTGCCAAAACCTCTTCCACTATCTCTTCTGAGGTGCCCCAACGTCTACATCTTTTACCATCTCCCACACTACTTGTATCTTTGAACTTTGCTAGTAGTCTGCCAACTGTTGAGTTTGACACTTCGTTCAGGATGTCTCACATTAATTTCATTTGCAATTTGTTTTTGGGAGAATCCTTCTTTTCCACAAAGGAGGATAAACTGTACCCGCTAATCATTGGTCAACATTTTTCAATCCTACAACAAGAAAGAATGAACTTTTGGGACACTTGAATATATGCTCCTAATAGTAAGTACCAAAAAGTTCACATAGGAAGATAGGGCTATGTTAAGACAGGTTTTATATCTATTATTAAATGGAAACCTTGTGGGTGAGATTGTTAGGTCATCTTCCATATTCTAGAAGTCAGAAGTATATACTACATATAGCATATAGTGATTCCTTTTAGAACAGGCAATCCCAGAATGCTAAAAACCTCCACTTGGTTTTTAAACAATGCGAAATAATATTTCATTTTTGTTGAATTAATAAATAAATTAAATATTTTTATTATTCTTATTTTTTTAGCAACACAAATGATTTTAAATGTATTTTCCATATTTTCCAATTCATATATTTCTTTTAGTACATTCACTTCAATATTTATATATAGCTTTAAAATAATCATTTAAAATCCATTATATGCCAGACTAAGTTTCTATACGTATTAGATGCGAGTTGTGAGGAAACTAATTTACTAAAATAACAGTTTATCTTGAAAATTCTGTTTTCTGGTGTTCACTGAATGCATCCAATGACGCGTTTCAAACTAGTTTACTAAGCCCACGTGGATTCAAAAAGTAATTTGCATGGGCGTAGATATAAACACGAATAGTTTGTTTATAAAAGTATTATATTGTTAATGTCGTGCAGTTATTCCATAAAATTTACATCTAATAAAATAATCATTCATCAAATCTGCTATATTTAGAAAAATATTTCTCTACTGTTAAGTAACCTGTCACGTTTATATTTGTGACATGCCCAAATGAATAAATTCTACTTTCAATTCAACCGGGAAAGATGAATTTATTTACCCAGCTGGGTGACACTAGCGCCACTAGCTCTCGTTCAGAATACCTTACATTTAATTCATCTGCATCTGGGATTTGGGAGAAGCCTTCTCTTCCACAAAGCAGGATAACCTCTATCCGCTCCTCAGTGGTCAACATTTTTTAGTCCAACAACATGAAAATATAACAAAATTTGCAAAACTCGTGCGGGACGTGCGGGACTTTTAAAACACCATGTATATACTTACGTGACCACCGCGAGAAGTGAATTGACAGAATCTCATTTGATCAATTGAATAGAACTGAATGATTCCATCAGGCATAGCTACACAGTAAAGTTCTCAAGTAATTAGGATCACGATTGAATAAACGGTATTTAGTCGAAAAATTCTACTAAAAATCGTTCTCAGGAAATTATCGATTTGTCGTAAAATCAAATAAAATATGACAGATACAAATAGAACACATGTAGGAATTGTAAGTTCATTACACTTCCACCCATAAAGTAACACAGCAGACACTATTGTCTCACTTTCGTGGGATAGTCGTATAAAAGTCCCCACTACGACACAAAAAATAGATAATCGACTTGACTTCTCAACTGTTAAATGCACCAACTATTTGAACTCGAAGTCATATCAAATTAGGAGTAATTATAATCTTTGTATCTGATATAAAAAGTAATAATGTAGAATACTAATTTCTAAAACAGAAGTTTCCCCAGACCAGGGAGACTACAATAAAGATCGACTTTTTGGTTAGTCTTCATATCAAAGAGCTATCAAATATCTGTTCTGAAATTGCATCAAGGATGCTATTTGCCGAAAAATACTCCAGCATTAACTGCCCGATTTAGTTTTTGATCCCGATTCTCCATGCAAGAAATACGCTAGTAAAACTTTAGTCTATGCTCATCAGTGGATCTACGAAGTTCATGCAAGGAATGTAAGAAATAAATCTTTAATGACATATTGAACTCCAATTAATAGAAAGATTGCAGAAGATCATCAACAGTTCGATTTATTACGAATCTATTCGTTATAGTTTTGAAATCATTCCAGATGCTTAGAATCAATGTAGTTTCGATGTCATTAGAATCAATGTTATTTGCAAATAACAGATATCAACAGTTATTAATAATCGTAATTTACAAATAACAGTGCAAATTAGTTTTATTTACAAATAACATTTACTAATAATAATTGTTATTTGCAAATAACAGTGTTCGAATAACTAACTGTTACTAATAACTGTTGCCCAATTTATTTTTGATACCGCCTCTCCATGGTAGAAATACGCTAGTAGAACTATAGTCTATCCTCATCACTAGATTTACGAAGTTGATGCAAAGAATGTAAGGAATTAAACTTTAATGACACATGCACTACAATTCATAGAAAGATTACAGAATATCATTAACAACTTCGATTTATTAAGAAACTGTACACTATAGTCTTGAAAGCATTGCAGATGCCTTGTTACATTGGAATCAATGGAGTTTCAGAACTGTTATTTGCAAAGAATCGTTACTAACAGTTACTAGTAACCATAATTTGCAAATAACAGTATAAATTATAATTTCAAAACTGTTACTTGCAAATAACATTTACTAATAATTGTTATTTGCAAATAACAGTGTACGAATAACTAACTGTTACTAATAACTGATGCCCAATTTATTTTTGATACCGCCTCTCCATAGATACCGCTAGAAATACGCTAGTAGAACAACTTTTGTCTATGCTCATCACTAGATTTACGAAGTTGATGCAAGGAATGCAAGAAACAAATCTTTAATGACATATTGCAGTACAATTGATAAAAAGATTGTATAAGATCACCAACAAGTTCGATTTATAACAAACCTGTTCATTGCAGGCTTGAAGGCATTCGAATCAATGTGCTTTCAGAACTATTATTCGTATATAACAGTTATTAATAACTGTTAAAAACTGTTATTCGCAAATAACAATTCAGAAACTATTATTTGCACTATTATTTTCAAATAACAGTTACTAATAACCGTTAATAACTGTTATTTGTAAATAACTCTTAATTGAACGTTCTGCATGCAAGGTATATGTTTTGCTCATAATATGCAAGATAATATGCATAATGTATAATATGCACTATACATTTACATTTTTCAAGATACTACCTAGAATAAAATATGTTGCTTTGTAAAAGCTACGCCTATGTATCATTCTTTTTGTATGAAAATTCATTATCGTAAAATCCATTAAGAGTGTTCTATATTCCATCTCTCGTTTGTTTTAGGATAATTTTAGGAAATATGACAGACATATGACGTATATATAGTAATTTAACATCAAGATTATATTTCTTTCGCATGATGTAAAGCAATCTACGATACTTGACTTTCAATAAAACATGTACAATGCGTAAAGCTTGAAAAAAGAACATTTCAAAATGTTCGAATGGTTTTACAAACCATATTAGATTTAAATTTAAATTCAATGGCCTCTGTACGTTATGATCCATGTGGTTGTTAGTAAAGCTCCTGGTAGTTAGTAGAGTGGTCTACAATCATAATTCGACTTATGTCGTATTGTTGGTCTTCTAGTCGTGCCATTATGATTGTAAGTTCCTCTGCACTGCTACCCATAGAAACTGTGTTGTCTGCGTGGCTTAGGTTCGTGATTTTCTTCCGTCCTATCAATCCTCTATCCCATCTTTCTAGTGTCTGTCGCATTATAACTGTAAATATTGAACAGCTGAGGGGAGAGGGAGAGGATACGGTTCTATGATGTCTGATTCTGTTTTCAAATTGTTGGGCATGTGGCGATCAACCATTACAGTTTCTGAATTTTTTCGTACAATTTGGAAATAAGAAGGTCTCGGTGTCTTGGGACACCCATTTGTATTAGCACTTCCCATAGCTTTGCCCAGTCCACCATGTCAAATGCCTTTTTGTAATCTATGAGGTATATGTATAGCGGGATTTTATACTTAATTCGTGGATGTTTAGAACTTGTTCCCTGCCCCCTCCCCTGCCTTTTAGAAAACCTGCTTGTTCTTCCGGAATCTGTCTTGTGAGGTATTGTTTTAGCCTTTCATTAAGGATGTGGAGGAGTATTTTTAGTAGCATGAGATATTAATGCTATTGTATGATATCTTGTACATTTTGTAGTCATGCGTAATGGGATGAATATAGACTCAGTCTATTCATTTGGCCACAACCCCCTGTTCCAAACTATAATGATACATATGGCATGGAGAATGTTTATTCCAGTTTCCCCTATTAATTTAAATGTTTCAGCTATGATTCCATCTCCTCCACCGGTCTTTCCTTGCTCAAATGTTTGAGCAAGGAAAGACTGAAATTGTGGGGTTGTAATTGGTTGTAATTGAGCAAATGTTTGAAATTGTGGGGTTGTACGACTTCTGATTTTTGATAATATCGGACAGTTATGTGCAGCTATGTGGACAGTGATAGCATAGAAAACCAGGCCTCTCCACTTGTGACGCGGTAACTAAACTAACAGCAGCAATATTTGCCTAGCTCGATTAAAAGACTAGGTTTGTGTGAAGTTTTCGAATCACATTCCGTACAATCTAAAGCCTTCTTTCCAGATTGAATTTGTTCGTGTTTTAAAAGATATGCATTGTGTGCAGTTTTGAAATCACATTCCGTACACTCGAAAGACTTCTGTCCTGAATGAATATGTTTGTGTTCTAAAACATATGTTTCGTGTGCAGTTTGGAAATCACATTCCGTACACTTGAAAAGTTTCTCTCTGCTATGACTTCGTTTATGCATTAAAAGATTTGGTTTGTGTTCAGTTTTGAAATCACATTCCGTACACTCTAAAGGCTTCTTTCCTGAATGAATTTGTTTGTGTTTTAAAAGATATGCTTTTTGTGCACTTTTGAAATCACGTTCCGTACACTCCAAAAGCTTCTCTCCGCCATGAGTTCATTTGTTCATTAAGAGACTTGATTTGTGTGCAGTTTTGAAATGAGATTCCATACACTCTAAAGGCTTCTCTCCTGATAGAATTTGTTTGTGTTTTAAAAGATATGCTTTGTGCGCAGTTTTGAAATCACGTTCCGTACACTCGAAAAGCTTCTCTCCGCAATGAGCTCATTTGTTCTTTAAAAGATTTACTTTGTGTGTAGTTTTGAAATCACATTCCGTACACTCGAAATGCTTCTCCCTGAATGAATATGTTTGTGTGTTCTAAAAGATATGTTTCATGTGCAGTTTTGAAATAACATTCCGTACACTCGAAAAGTCCCTCTCCACTATGAGTTCGTTTGAGCACTAAAATATTTGGTTTGTGTGCAGTTTTAAAATCACATTTCGTACATTCGTAAGACTTTTCTCTTATATTAATTCATTTGTGATTTAGAAGACTTAATTTTGGTGCAGTTTTGAAGGCAGCTTCCGTACACTCGAAAGGCTTCTCTTTCAAATGAGTTTGCTTGTGTATTAAAAGACTAGGTTTCTTTGCAGTTTTGAAATCAGATTCCGTACACTCGAAAGGCTTATCTCTGCTATAAGTTCGTTTGTGCATTAAAAGACTTGGTTTGTGTGCAGTTTTGAAATAATATTCATTACACTCGAATAAGTTCTCTCCGCTATGAGTCCGTTTGTATATTAAAAGACTTGGTTTGTGTGCAGTTTTGAAATCATATTCCGCACACTTTAATGGATTCTCTCCTGAATGAATTTGTTTGTGTTTTATAAGATATACTTTGTGTACAGTTTTGAAATCACCTTCCGTACACTGAAAAGGCTTTTCTCTTGAATGAATTAATTTGTGATTTAGAAGACTTACTTTTTGTGCAGTTTTGAGGGCATCTTCCGTGCATTCGAAAGGCTTCTCTTTTAAATGAGTTCGTTTGTGCATTAAAAGATTAGGTTTGTGTGCAGTTGTGAAATCACATTCCGTACCTCAAAAGGCTTTTCTCTTGAATGAATTCATTTCTGATTTAGAAGATTTATTTTTGTGCAGTTTTGAGGGCATCTTCCGTACACTCTAAAGGCTTCTCTCCTGAATGTATATGTTTGTGTTTTAAAAGATATGCTTTGTGCGTAATGTTGAAATCACATTCCGTTCACTCGAAAGGCTTTTCTTTTGAATGAATTCGATTGTGATTTAGAAGACTTACTTTGTCTGCAGTTTTGAAGGCACATTCCTTACATTTGAAAGGCTTCACGTTTAAATGAGTTCATTTGTGCATTAATAGACTAGGTTTATGTGCAGTTTTGAAATCACATTCCTTCTCTCCGCTTTGAGTTTCTTATTCATTAAAAGACTTTGTTTTAAAATCAGATTCCGTACACTTGAAAGACTTTTCTTTTCAATAAATTAGTGTGCGATTTAGAAGATTAACTTTTTGTGCAGTGTTGAAGTCACATTCCGTACACTCGAAAATCTTCTGTTTTAATTAAGCCCGTTTTTCTACAGGGCTGGTTGCAATTCATATATCAGTCTTTGATAGGTTAATAATCGTAACGATTTGTTATTAATATAAACAACCAATTATATTATTCTGAGAGATAATAATTTAGTAATTGTAGATTTACTAAATAAGTGTAAGAATTTTTAAAGTATAGTTTTCTTAACCTCTACACTTAAGAGTAGAGGTTATAGAGATTGGGGGTTGCTGGATATTAACTAGATTTCATAGGGTATTTACACATATGTAAACTATCCATTTAACTGTGCGTATGTAAACTTTTCTTCTGATAATTCATTATCTTCGCATTCACGTTGTAATTATTTTATTTTATTTAATTGTTCAAATTTGTTAAGACTGTCTGTTTGGTTTTAACTTGATTTAACGTACTGGGGGTGGAGGATAATAGCGAGATCAGTTTTTCATATTTTTACTACAAGACTGAGATTATCGGTGCCTATTTGCGGTGACAAAATACGTGGCGCATATTAAATAGTTATATAGAGCTAGCCGAAGGGCATATAGGGAAGACTACAGAAAGAGATAATCTCAAATAAATTGGTGTATCCTATGCGGGACTGTTCCATTATAAATTTTAAACTAGATAAACATATTGCGTTATACTTTAGTGTTGCGTATGGGATGAAGAAAATATACCAAAACCATCAACAATGTCTTTTTGATCGGGAATTACAGGAATATGTGTACAAAAATGATCTGTAAGTTTAGTGTTAAATATACTACGGAAGAATAGAACGTGACAACATCGCCTTCCTCAACTCTAAAAACCATAAGTTGTAATTTGAATTACCACATGAGCTTGCCATGCCGTGTATCTGTCAACAAACTCAATCAGTCCAAAACATTGTTATTTACTTCTCAGTCAATCAAGCACTTGTTGTATTTCTATATCTCACTTTACAGCATGCGTTGCTCATCTCTCTTTTGCAAATGCTGCAACACATAGTTGTGTCCCTATTTCATTTACACAGCAAAACTGTGAAAATATCCATCAGACATTCAATTTTTATCTCTCTCGCTCTCTCACTTTTAACATGTTGTGCATATATCTCTCACTTAGGTTTGGAAACGCTATGTGAATATCACGTATAGTGGGAAAATCACTTGATACGCCCATTTAGCGTACAATTGGCTGTTCTCGCCAACATAGCTATGATTGGCCTTTTGCGGGAGGGGAATAACTTATGCAATAATGTTTACGATTTTATTTTGTGGGGAACTTGGGGGATTCATTGTATTAAATGCCCACGTGCTGCGTGATATTTTATTGTTTTGTATGCACTTTCAACTACTTAGACGTGCTTATATACCTGGACATGTTCTATGCATTAGAGTTGAATGTATTTTGCACATTGTTTTTTTTTCTAATCTGGTTGATGTTGATGACAACGTCGTCATTTAATTACCTTCCAGTGCCACGCTACACTTCGACTACAAGTAGCTACGCATTTTCCCGTATAATACATTTTTCGCACTTGTTACAGTAACTGTTTGTAATCTCCTAAGCCATAGCTCGTTTCTGGAGGCATTGATGCCTTAGATCAGAGTTTCCCAAACTTTGTTGCATCATGACACCTCTGATTATAATTATATATTTTCATGCGCCTCTCCTCCCGAACTTATGTCGATTTGAACATTGCTCTGCCCAGCTTCATCACAAATCGTCCATTCAGTCCAAATAATCGTCGTCATGCAGAAATCAACCCGATACCCCACCAAATTCTTCGACTCGGATTGGAAAGCCACTTACTACCGCAATAAACTGCCATGCAGATCCTTCTATCCTTGAGGATTTATAATATATTCTGGACCAAATCCCTCTTTGGCTCAAATTATCCCCCCCCCCTCTCTGTCTCTGTCTCTGTCTCTGTCTCTGTCTCTGTCTCTGTCTCTGTCTCTGTCTCTGTCTCTGTCTCTGTCTCT
>WYDF02089590.1:0-10921 GCA_009867245.2 Adranes taylori | reverse complement strand
TAATGGATAGTCGTTTTACGGCCGATTAGCATATAGTATATATATATATATATATATATATATATATATATATATATATATTTCTCCTGGTTTTCAGGGCAATTATGCTAGAATCCTAGGCCACAAAGTGTTACCGTTTTGCACGTGGATCTATATAGCAGAAAGAATACCTGTCGAACTACATACTTTAAAAGTCCCATCATTTTGTTTTTGTTTCCAATAGAAATATTTTGTTAAAACAAAATGATGAATTGGGAAACAAACTACAATATCTTAGAAGTTTCCCAAATATTAAGCAAATTGTAATTGTAAATATTTACGTACCCCTGCTATGGACGTCAAGTACCTTTGACTATATTTTGGTTCAAGGTAACTGCTTAAAAATTATTTAAAAAGAAATGAAATACCCAGATATCTTGACAAGTTCTTTATCAGCGAGGATTTTTATCTCTTTTATGCAAATAGAGGAAGATATGTGGAATTAGTAATTCGTCATTCTGCTAATTAAAGTTCCTCTCAAATATCTATAAACTTCATTCATTTTTTATAATTCAGTCTACCTCTCATGCTGGATTGTTTTGGCATTATTGTGCTTAAGTTTTATTTTGGCAATTACAACTTTTCGGGGAGAATAAAGGGCGCACTTATAAATTTAGACACACCTCATCATGTTAATAAATATTGGAAACGGGTTTTACTTTAAAGAAAAAATGAATAAATAAATAAAACTAAATCTAAAAACTTTCAAGAAAGTTGGAATTTCTCTTATTTTGACCTTGTGTCGTATTTATTCGGGAAATTTGGATTTTACTCATCTTACTATAGTGTTTCCCACTATAGTATTTCCCACTACGGTGTACAGTGTAAGTATACACTACCCAATAAAATAGGTAGTGTATACTTACTTCTGTATACTTGCCTGGAACTAGGTACTGTATGATTGCCCACACCCGCATATTAAATCGTAGTTAACCCCCCCTTCTGAAATTAAATACTAAATACGCCACAAAAGTCATTGTAATGAAAATGTTAAAAAGTAGCATTTTACATTTTGTGTAAATTTTTAAGCTATATACAAAGTCATATGTTTAACTGGTAATCTGGAATATTTATTGGCTGAACTTTTACTTAGCGTATTTATCAGTTATTATTTTTTTACAACTGGTGTGCATGGATAATTGATACATAATATTATTATAGTGACACTAAACTAAATGATACTAATATTAAGAAAGTCTTGCTGTACCAATCGTTTGTGCATGCCGCCTGCAATAAACCAACAAAAATGAAATTAACAGTACACAGGGTTGGCATTAAAATTCCTATAAATCTATATTTTCTTCCATAATTTTATGACAATTTTGGTTACATCGGAATATCTTTCTAAATATTTCGGCGCTAACTTATCCTTTCGTATATTTCCTTTGATATGTATCCTTTTATTGCCTTACTGATTCCTTCAGAAAAGCAATGATCCAAATATGTATCTATTTTCAGAACATATTAGTTAAGAGCATCTTACAGGATTTTATAAACATTGAAATATAAAATTATAGCCAAGGTAACAAGGATGCCAATTTCCTTATCATAGAGGAATCATAGAGAAATAATCATAATTAATGGATTATACGAGGAAACTTAGGAGAAATATTAAGAGCAAAGTTATAATCGGAAATAAAAGAAAATGCGATTATGCCAAGGACGCAGATTGATTTCAGAAAGGAGATGAGGAACAATCGATTACATTAATATGCTGAACGCAAATTATAAAAAGAAATGAAAACCAAAAAGTTTTAAATTTTATTTATAGGTTTTAAAGTCAGCTTTTGATTGGCTGGTAAGGAGCAAGTTGTGGAAAACACTGTAAAACGTGAAGGTGTAAAACGATTGGCAGACATAAAAATTGTACAATGTGGGAGCCAACTCGGACAGTCCTACCACTTCGAGAGAATCTACTATGTCGTCAGCATCTAAACTAATGCAGAATACACCACCTGTACAAAGTGGGCCCCAAGTTGGAGTGGACAGCCCCACGATAGTACTAAGAGAAAGAACCCAAAAACCATCTCAAGTTCAACCACAAGAAAGCCAGGAAGACAAACCAAAAACCAGGAAACTACCTCCAATTTTGATGCACAACAGAGATGCATATAAATATATTACGGAATGTGCGGAAGACAATAACTTGACAATTATAAATCTGCGGAAGACATCAAGGTATTCACTGAAGATGCAGATAATTTCAGAAAACTTAGAAAATATTGGAGGCTGCAAGAGAAACATACCATACATTCCAGCTGCCTGAGGAAAAAGAACTCATGGTCGTATTACGAGGCGCACCGCAATGCCTGGACATAAAGGACATTGTGGACGATTTGGGCAATAAAGGCAGCAAATTTAGTACTGTGAAAAGACTAGGAAACAAGAATAAGCTTCTCCTGTTAGTGCTGGTTAATGCGGAACGCTCAGATGAAGGAAAAAAGGTCTTTAATCTGAAAGATGCTTGAGTGTAAGAATAAGCGCAGAACCTAAAGAAACGTGCTACAAGAACAACCCGATGCTACCGTTCTCAGAAATACGACCACGTCTAGTTCAGGTGCACTGCTGCTTACGCCTGTCTGAAATGTGCAAAAGACCATCCACCACAGAACTCTCAGAAAAGCCCGGAAGAAAAACTAAAATATGTAAACTGTGAAGGAGACCATGTGGCGTCTTATAAAGGTTGTCCTCGCAACCCCGAAACAGCTAAAAAAGCCCAACATAAAATTAAAAGAGAAAAAATTGACAATGCAGCGAGAAAAGAAACCTTAAGCTAGGCCAACGCAGCCAAAGGGTTAGAAACAAATGAAGACATAAGGAATAAACTTTGAGAACTGCTTAAAGAAATGTTACCAGCTCTTGAGCCAGGAAGTGTTCTAAAATCGCTCTAAAATGATAACCGTTTCGTGTAGCGCTATTTTTTCGGCATTTTGGAACAAGTATTGAGTATAACAGCTGTCATTTCAAAAAGCACTATGGTGGACGACAGGGCATTTCCGGTTGTCAAAATTTGAGGGAAAAAATTACTAAATTTATTTTAGCGCGAAATTTGAATTTTTCATCGCTAGGTGCTGCGTGAAATTAGCTATCCTTTTGAAAAAGCAATATGGCTGACTAGCGAGAAATTGAAACGGGCCGCGATATCGCGGGCCCCAGAGGGTATTTATAACTAGATTTTTTATTTGAATTGAAATAAAACGATTTTTTATGGATGATTTATTTTAAGTCAAAACAACATAATTACTTAGAATTTAGCAAAACTTTTTATTTGTTTTGAAAGGAAACACCAAGTTAGATTAAATTTATCAGACCAGCAAAATACTTAGAATTTAACATTTTATTTGTTTTGAAAGGAAACCATTTATCAAAATCCCGTTGTGATTCAATGTCAAATCAGCAAAAAATACTTGGAATTTATCTATTTCAAAAGGAAACAACAAGGTTGATAAAAGTTATCAATGTCCGTTGTGAATCAGCTTCAAGCAGCAAAATTAGCTGGAATTTTTGTATTATCTAGAACCCCACGCAAATCCCGTTGTGATTCAAGGGCAAATCCGCACATTTAGTGAGAATTTTGCTTATTTAGCCAATGTTATTTCTGTTCCACACGAAGCCGTTTTGAAATGCCATCATTACAGCAGCAATCGATATATAAAAAAAACTGCAACAAAGCCCTGAATTTCACACCATTTAAAATTTTCCCAAAAACAAGTAGCGTTAATAATAGTTCAAACAAGTAAGTAGCTATATTTTCTTTTTTATTTAAGTTAAAGAAACACCCGCAAATTAGAATAACCTATAAATATAATTTAGCGCACTAAATTAAAATTCAGGCGCGCAAATAAAAAACAAATCTATTTGAAATAGTCACGCGAGTGTGTTTTGCTTTGCCGGCTGCTACAATTAATCTGGTTCTGTGGTTAACAGACACATATAGCAGCAAGCAAGGTAGAAAATCTTATAACTAGTAAGACCATAATAATAGATTATACGTATTAGATCGAAATGAGACATAAATTGACTTTTATATACATTTATTTTCAAAATAATAATTACATTCTAGTTGTGTGTTTTAGAATAAAATTTTAATGTGTCTAATAATTTATACAGTTTATTGAAGATGGTTTCATTTGGACATATATAACCAAATAACGATTAATCAAAAATTCCAGTTTTTAATAATTTGTTTGAAAATTCATTAAATTCATAAAATATATTTTCATAAATAAAGTATAGGTTTCCATTTATGTATCGAAAAGCAGTATCGACTTTACTCGGTATTCCATTAAAATTAGCTGTAATCGTTCCATAATTTGAAACTTGAAAAGTACTTTCATTTAGTTCGGAATAGAAGCCATTTTCGTGAAATAAATATGTTCGTCTCGGAAAAGGATTATTTCTCCAGATGTACGTTGATAAATTGCGTTTATTTCGGGAAAGTTTGTCTGCAGAAATTTTAACCAATCTGTAATCAAATTGGCTCACCATACATCAATGTATTTAAATCCAGCACACAAACCCATTTCAAATAAAACATATAGAATTTATAGCGTACAATTCAAAATGTTTTAAGATTTTTAATATTACACAGATCAGTCCTAGGCAGAAATTCAGTTTTTACATTATGGTCTTTTCTATCGTTGTTCTCATCGTAGATGTTGGTGTTATATGAGCAGGTTTCTTCGTTGTAGTAGGTTTCATAAGAATCGGTCTTCTTCTTCTCCTATTTTGATTAGCACCATATAAAGTTTGAACAGCATCGATATCGTCTTGATATAACGATTCTGGATTCTTAGCATGATAATAAGAATGCATAATTGAATTCCGTTCAGAACTATGTGATATTCCAAGCGCGTGCCCAATTTCGTGTACAAGCACAGTCAATAAATTCACAGTTGACGAATTTGCGCTAGGCAAATATCCTTGATCCCAATCTTGACAGTGATTTAGATGTATTTCTGTCATACTACGTCCACTATGTTCATCAGGAGGTGAATATGCGTGCCCTAATATGCCATGATTTTCCTCTCCAGTACACCCCATACGTCCAGCACATATACTAGAATTAAACATGTTTTGATGTCGATGCGATGATCCACGTTTAAAGGAAATTAAAATAGTAGGATCTCTCGTGTTGCGAACGAATTTTAAATTTGACACATCTGACAATATCCGAAATGCGTATTCTCATGGGAAGTGGGTATATAAATACTGAAATAAATAAAGAAAGAGAAAAGACAAAACGGAGCGCGATATAGAAACGTTTGGTGTTATAAAAGGGCACTGAAAGGATGAGAGATTTGGAGGTTAAGTATATTTGATTGTTTCCTATGATATTGTACGCCAAAGAGAGTAGAGAAAAAAGTAACAATACTTGTGCAACAATAATAATAATAAGTTTTTATACATTACATATTTTGCATACATTACTTTACATAGATTGAAATTTAATATGCCAATAATGATCTATGAATTGAAAAAGGAATTATTGTCAATGTTAAATCTAGATAAAGTAGGAATGAAAGTTTTGTTGCTTTTTAAACCAATGTTTATTTTAAAAATATTATTTAAGGGATGGGACAGAATGGTTAAAAGGTGTAGCGAAACAGTATAGACGCCTTAAGGTCCTTAGCTTTTCCCTAGGTAAGACCGTCGTGTGGTGAAGAACCACATCTTACACGAGGTGGACATGTTTTCGCAGAACACGACCAGAGCAGGTCGATAAAAGATCCTCCCCAAACGAGGTTCGCAGCCAATTAAGCGCGAAAAATTTATATGCTAATTGAAACACCTCGAATATGGCCTCGAATGGATTCATTGGCAATGACTACTGCGAGTACAAGGACAAAGTGAGGATAAAGTTTTAAGGATTGGGACATGGAATATCGGCTGCTGGAACAATAGAGAACAAGAAATAATCATGGAAATGGAAAAGCACAACTTCAGCTTATGTGCTCTCATTGAAAGACATCAACGATCAGAGGAAATTATATATTGTTCTACAGTGGTGTTGAGAAAGGCGGCAAGAGCGTACGCCGGTGTGTGAATTCTAGTATGTAAGAAATTGGTCACTAACATCACCCAACCTTAGTATGTCAACAAAAGGATGATGTTTATAACCATCACTGTGGATAACGCTGCAATTATTTGAGTTAGGGGGGAATAAAATTGAAAGGGTGAAGGTTTACAAATATTTAGGTTTTATATTAGCGCAAAATGGGTCACACAAAGAACATATTGAAATGGTAACAAAGAAGGCTAGAGGAGTTATGGAGAGAAGGGGGATGCTGGGAGAAAGAAAATTTGGTGAATCAGTGAGAATGAGGATGATGATGAATATAATGCAGGTATGCGTGAGTAGTATTATGATATATGGAGCGGAAATATGGGCTGTGGAAGAAACAGAAAAGATGGAGAGAGTGCAAGTGGGATGTTTGAGAAGGATGCTGGGTTTGGAGAGGAGTACTAGGAATGAGACAGTCATGCATGAGGTTGGAAAATTTAAATGCTGGATATGCTGAGTGCAAAGAATGATTAAATTTGAACACAAAGTATTGAAGGATGAAGAGAGTAGGTTGGTCAAACAAGTATACATGGAAGGAATGCAGATAGATGTGAGAAGGAATGGATTAGGTGTAGAACAAATGTGAATAGGCGGATTACATGGTCGAAAGAAAGATGGTGGGAGAAGATGATGAGTGGGAGCGAAGCGGTGAATGAGATTATGCAAAAAATGAGACATATGGAGAGGCGTGAAATACGTGAAAATAGGTATAATAGTAGATATGTGTGGATTATGGAAGAAGAGGGTATAGCTAAATATTTATTATCAGGTTTGAGGTGTAAAGACAAAAGAACAATTGCAAGGTTATGATGTGGTAATGAGGAGAGGGAAATAAGTACTGGTTGAAATAGCTAGATAGAATGTGTAGGATATGTGGAAATAAAGAAGAAAAATGGAATCATTAGATAAAAGAATGTGATGAGATAAACTGGATACACTGGATGGGGGGAAACTGGAGGGTAAGTTAAGGACAGGAAGGAAACGGATTGGAATTAATGAAAAGAGTTAGATATGAAATAAATAAAAGAAGGTAAATAGACGATGAAGAGAGAAATGAAGGGAGATGGAAAGCATTGAGAAGTAAGGAAAAATAAAGAAAGGAAAAATGATGAATAAGTGTAAGGCAGATGTGTGTAAGGAATGAGATGAGAGAATTGAAAGAAGTGGGTCAAGTAGGAAAATTATGGAAGGTAAGGTATGAATGAAAGAGGGGGAAGCGTATGTGGAGAAATAGATGAGGTGAAGAAAAAAGCTTTCCCTTCTCTCTGAAGGGAGAATGGGATTTCCTTTATTTAGCATTTAGTACGAAGCAATTATATTGAATTTTATTTAGTTTACATATGATAATTCTTTGCGTTATAGTTATTTATTATTATATGCCAATAAAGGTTTATATAATTGAATTGATTGAATCAATTGAATTGATTGAATCAATTGAATTGATTGAATCAATTGGATTGATTGAATCAATTGAATTGATTGAATCAATTGAATTGATTGAATCAATTGAATTGAATGAATCAATTTAATCAATAGAATTGATTAAATCAATTGAATTGATTGAATCAATTGAATTGATTGGATTGATTGAATTGATTGACTTGATTGAATTGATTGCATTAATTGAATTGAATTGATTGAATTGAATCGACTCTAATCGATTCGATTTTAGACTTTCCAGCTAGACCTCAGAGTGCTGTAGGCTATTGGGTTGTTTTCTTGTGAGCGTCTTAACGGATACTTAGCTTGAAGTGTTTTCAATCTATCACTAATTGGAGTGGCCGCGCAATGATCATACAGATTAGCGCTTGGAAGCTTATAATGGTGTTTATAAATTTTCTTAAGAATTGCACGCTCACAAATTGTTAGCCTGTGGATATCCCTGTTTCTAGCGAAAGGGTGCAGAATTGCTTTGTAATCGATAATCGATTTAATGCAAGTTTTGTAGGTATGGTGAAGTGTTTTAGAGTCACAGCCTTTCTGTCCTCTGAGAGATGAGATTAGATTGGCTCGTTTTCTAACTGTGGCCAAAGTGAAGTCTAAGTCGTTTTTCCAACTAAAGGTTCTGTTGAAAGTTGTGCGCAGGTACGTAATCTCACCCCTTAGTGGGATGGATTCTTCACATAGGCGAAGTTGGATTTTCAGAAGGGGCCTGATGTTAATTTTTTGTGTAGTTGGGGTACTGGACCAGAATAGCTTGGGTTTTAGCAGGATTTTGCGTTACTCGCCATTTCTTTGCCCAGTCAGAAAACGTGTCGAGACAATTTCGGATGTTGTGGCTGAGTGTTTTTGTTTGGGGCCCGCAGACGTTGAAGGCTGTGTCATCGGTGTATAGAGCGCTGTGACAGTCTTGAGTTTGAGGTTGAGGTATATCATGACAATATGCAATTAGAGCAGGCAAGTGCAGAACCTTGTCAGCAAGAGGATGAATTTCACTAGATAATTCATCTCCTATTTTGATGATGAGGTAGGGTTGGTGAGGTAGGATTTGATGAGCTCTAGGGTGGTTGGATGTAATAGGTTAAGTTTCTTTTAGCCTTTTAAGCAGTCCGGCATGCCAGACTAAGTTGAATGCCTGGGAAATGACCAGGAAAACTGCTAAGAACAGTGGCTGCTGTTTAGTGAGCAGACTACATCAGCTTGGAATTTCAGAAGAGGGTCATGTACTGAGCGAGAAGTTCTGTATCAAAATTTGTTATCAGGAATAATGTGTTCAACTAATGTGTTGAACACGCTCATCAGACGGCAGATACTATCCTCTCGGCAGATACTATCCTCTTCGACCCTAGACACCTCTTTGTAAGCAATTATCTTGTGTCTAATTAGAGCATTGAGCCTGTTCCGCTCGGATTTGATTGCGGGGTCCCTACGTGACTGAAATTGTCGATAGATTCTTTTTTTCTCTCTCTCGGATCATGCTGACGATATTTGGGGAAAGTGGATGCCAAGGTTTATAGATTTAATTGGAATGCTCTTTCAAAAACTGACTCCTGGATTAGATTTGTTATGGTGTTGACAACTAAATCTATTTGAGCCGTTTCGGAGTGTTTTGTGCTAATTTTTGTTGAAAATGTTGCCAATTAGCATTTTGGAAATCACGAATTAGTATTCGTGTAGGTGGGGGATGTAGGGTTGAGTCAATAAGAGGGTAATGGACTTTACAAGAAGAGGATAATGGTCAGAAGTTATAGAAGTTCCGACAAAACATTCAGAATCGACGTCTTGTATGATTGTTCAGTGACCACAGTATGACCAATAATGGACATCCCTGCGTAAATAAAATAAGTGGGGGTCTGTGTTTTTAATTCGTCGGAGAGGAAACTGTGTGATGCATCTGGATAGAATTACATTTGGAAATTTCTACAAAAAAGAGGAAGCCTATGGTTATTTCCAAGAAACCAGCGATGCAAATTATAAATAAATAACATAATCAAACAAGTACTGACTTTCAATTACTTAGGTGTGGAAATAACTAGTCACCGAAACTAAGTATCAGAAGTTCAAAGGCAGTCACTGAAAGATTGCGAGTTGCCGAATTACTAAGAGACGTCATATGAAAGAATAAATACATGAACACCAAGGGAAAACCAAAATCTATAAGACCATAGTTCGCCCGATACTGATATATGCCATTAATACCAGAGCCGAAGCCAAGGTGACAAAACAGAAAGCACGCTCCACTGTGATGAAAATATTAAGATCAATAGGTGGTGTCACACTACGTGACAGCCAAACCAGGGAGCCCATAAGACAAAAATGTAAAGTACAAGACCTAGTCAAGTGGAGTAGGATTAGAAAGAGAGAGTGGACCTATGTTAATAGGATGGAAGAGGGAAGGCTAGCTCACATGTGTAAAAGCAGTAGAAGACCCAAAAGATGGGCAGAAAGCTGGATATTCCTGGATATCGTCATTCATCGATAATACGTAGTAGGCCAGAAAACAGGAGAAATCCTAGTGGCTCGTAGAAGAAGAAGAAGAAGAAGATTTTAATCCGGCGTGCAATTTACACATTTTGGCCCTCAATTTTACACATCTCCGTCGTGTCGTGCAATTTACAACTGCACGACACGACACGATAGAGATCTAATCCACTATCCCAAATTATTTCTTTTTTTGGTCCCATCACATTAATAAACAACTAATTTATCAGAAAACATTGTAGTAACACATGTTTGGAATGAGTGAACGTTTAATGGAAATACATATATAAATAGCAACGAAATATACAAAAAAATTATCTTTATTTTTTATTTACGTTTTCTTAAATGTTTGTTTAGTTACACTTTGTTCAAAAATTATTAAAATAAAAAAAATACTGTTTGAAATTGTACTATGTTGCTGTCTATATGAATAAACCCAACTCTGTTCTATATATGATTCGTTCTACAATGTAACAATTTAGCGTGTCTGTTTGGCTAGCAAGTTAACAACTCTATTACAGTAGCATTAAAGCATTATGAACAGTTACGATCTTTATTGCTCTAATAGTCTAATAGCACTAAAATATGTATGCGGCTATAAAAACGTTTATATTTATATTGAACTACCCTAGTTCTATGAATCTTAAAGATCATCACAGATTTCTAGTCGTGCAGATTGTAGAAAATTTGTTTTTTTATTATATTGTCATAATTTTATTACTTCAATTTGTTATTTCTGTTAAGACTTAGTTTACCGCAATCATTAGAAATAGTAAATTGAAGTTTTTTTTTACTCGTATATGTATACAGGCTCAATCGTTATTTGGACCGTTTATTTTGAAAGTGGTGTAAGTCCATTTTTCAAAAAAATGAGATATCACGTAATTCATGCTTAAT
>WYDF02089579.1:0-10921 GCA_009867245.2 Adranes taylori | reverse complement strand
TCTACCTTTGTGGTCTCTCATATATGATTCGCAATTTTCGATGATTGCTTGCTTAATTAAACAACTATTATAATTAGCTAATTTAGTTTAAATTTTTATGCTTTCTTAATAGTTTAAAGTCAAAATCTATCTTAATTGCTTTTACAAATTAGTATTTTGTAAAACATAAATAAAAGAAAAGTAGTTTTATGATTTATTTACAGGTATAAATTTCAATTGATGAGTTTGCAAGTTCATTCAAACAGACAGAGATTTCTTTTGTTGATTTTCAATATATTTATTGTTAATTGTTTTCAAGAACAAACTAGTTAATTTTTAGAGTTATTGCTTAATAATACCTCGCGTAATATATCTTAATACTGCAATATATCTTAATATATTGCGTAGTACTCTAAATAAATTAGTTTATATTAACTTAAATATTTTATATTACTAAGGGTATTATTGGTAAATTAATACCAGCCCTATTAAAGTTTGATTCTGATTCAATTATTCAAGTTTAATTTGTATCTGATATTTAACTTTCAAATTATTTTTATTTGTTCTATTATTCTTTCCAAGGTTACATCTCCCCAATTGTTGATAAATTAATAATAAATCTATAAATGTTATTAGCTTTCTCAGTATGTATCGAATTTTGAATAATATCTAATATAATTCCCTAACTCGTGAAGTAAATTTTTTATTCAATTTTAGTATTTCTCGTTAAAAATGAAACACAATTTTCACATTTGTATAGAGAGAAGGGTCATACAGCATGTATTTATATTTCAATTCGGTTATCTGATTTGAATTGCACAAAATACAATCGAATCAAACACATAAAAGAAGAGAAAATTTAAATAGATTTCCTGCTTTTTCGAGTCGATCATAAAGGTCTCAACACATAGGCGGTATTCAGATAAGTTGATATATTTATATACAACATTTGAACCATTAATGTATTAAGATTGTACAAACCGTAGACAACGATACTCCCAAAATCTTAGGAATGATCATGAAAAACATTGTATTCTCAATACCAGGATTTAATTTGAACTTGGAACTATTGCAATGACTTTACTTAGGAGGCATGGTTGCATACTGGGAAGACTTGTGTAGGAAACCCTACATTACACATATTGTCACTTATTTTTAGGAGAGTGACTGTTACTCTGCGACATGACGATGGTTAGAGGGGAATCTTTTGTATAGGATAAACGTAGCGATCCCCTCTTAGGCTCTTACCTTTCTTCTTATTTTGTAGCTGTCGTATCGTATCGTGCTTAGAAAATGTGGTTTACTTTAATACTTACTTTAGTTTATCTAGTACTGAATAAAATTATAGTTCTTATTGAGTCAGAATATGTGAAGTTATAATCTCCCCAATTTATCAACACAGAATAAGATAAAACACTAAATTTTGCCAATGCTAATGTTGTGGATACCTTTCAGTGTTAAACATAAATTTATGTAGATAAATTTCTATTCTGCCGTTTCTTGTACGCTTCAGAGACCTGGATAATCCGTTCCAATTAGAGGAGAAGACTAGATGCGTTTGAAATGTGGATCTGGCGCAAGATGCTGCGAATTCCCTTGATGGCTAGAAGAACAAATGTCTCCATCTTAAATCAGGACAATTCCGTACAACGATTTGCATCGCTGACATATGGGCGAATTTTGAAATATTTCGGACATATCTCTCGACATGACAGCAAGAGAAAACTTATTGTTCAGGGAAAAGCCGAAGGGAAAAATAAATGGAGCCGATCCCCAACTAGGTGGACTGATATTATTTCGAACTAACCGAGACAAGTTTTACTGAAGCAGCGCGCCAATCGAAGGATCGACTGATCTGGAAATCAACTGTTAAACGAATAATACATAGATAAAAAGATTACCCTATTCAACGTCAACATCCACCGTAGTCACCACACATCGGCCATGGCGTTGGACGAAGAAGAAGAATAGTAGTGCACAATCCTTAACAACGATAACCCGTCCTTTATCACCCAGAGTGACTAAATGAAAGAAAAGTGTAAACTTAACAAAATGATTTGATAATGTTGTAGGAAATATATATATGGAATCAAACTAAAGATGCAATTAAAGTAGAAATTCGTTCATACAAATAACTAAGGCCATGCAGAATAAAATCAAATGTTAGACATAGTGAAATATTACGTAGCAATAAATTAGTCAAGATGGCGTTCATTAATCTTCAAATTACTTCTCAATTAATTATGAAATAGTTTTACTTACAATTTCTGTGAACCACCACACACTTAGTTTATAACTATTTATATATTCACGCACAGGGACCTAATTTATTCATGTAGATTTATTTCAACTATCTCGATAATTTAACTCGTTGCCTAATAATTTAATTAACGTTTTTCCCAAAATTCATACTTAAAAGAATTGTCTAATTTATTGTGAAATAATTTATTGTCAAATACTGCCCCCATAACTAACTAATTAAAATTAATTTAAAAATGATTTTATTTTCGATTAATAATAATTTAATTTGTATTGATCTATGTATTTATGTTCAAAACTCCAAGCGACAAAGGTTTTGCTATTTTACACAAAAATCCTTTTGTTTGAGAGCAATTGAAGCTTTTAAAGGTTTTTTCGACTAGCAAACTTCCTACTCTATTACCAATCTATTACCAATTAGATTGATTTAGTCACATATTCATTAAAATGGCGCCTTGTGTTAGCGATTGGTTATTGACTAACAACGGTGTCCCCACTTTGCAACACATAAATTGTATAAGTTACGGCATCCCTTTGTTTTTCTCCGTCGGAAGAACTTTTTCATATATCTGTATACTGAAATTCTCACTTAAGTATGATGTTTCCAAATGTTTTTAAACTATACTTTACCTCATGAACAGAAGTTTAAATAAAACTCTACGTGTTAAGTACCCTTTGTCCTTCTTTTAACTAATCTATCTAGCATACAGCATACTTATACAATGATAACCTTTCAGAAAATCTATCCATCCTGAATTGTTTACATAATTTCTAAGTATCAAACACTCAAACTTTCTATCATGAAATAAAATTGGAAGGAGGACAAATCGCCTCTTTACACTCGCCACCGCCTTGTGAAATGTCGGCCTTGAATTTCGCAAAATACCCAAGATCACAAAAAACCTGGTTAACAGCAAAATTTGTTAATCTAATTCCTACGATACAAGATTTTTACGCTACGATACAAGACATTTTGCCAACATCTAACCATCTAATTTATCACCTAAATTTGTTTATTCATTTAGCTAACGCTAATTAATCTTTAACTAGCTTTAACTAATTCTTTCATCATAAGTCTAATTGTTTATTCAACATAAAACTAGCTACTATTTTCAGCATAATTCAACTTATTTGTTTTTCTACAAATAACTAATCTTCGCATAAGGTAACTGTGGTGCGTTTCTAGAAAACTTACTAATCTGCTCATAAGGTAACTGTGCGTTCTAACATTATTTACAATGATCATGTAATTGACTGACTACTTGCCAATTTAGTACAACTTAATTAATCGTCTAAACAGAAATAGTAAAAAATTAACAAATAAAATTCGAAAACTAAAAAATTTTCAAAAATTTAAGACTGAAAATTGTTATTCAAAATAATAAACTTTTGCTAATAAAAAAATATAAACAGGTTTATTTTGAAAACTAAGCTGATCATTGTCTATAACATAAACATTTGTTCATATGGGTAGAGGCAATTTCGCTGTCGCGAAACCAGGTTTACCGCCAAAAAGTCAATACTCAAAATTAAAGTTTCGAAATAAAATTTTCAAGAACTCTATATTTTTATATACGATGGACACAGAGTACATGAAAGAACATAGAATAGCAGTAATACGACCCGCTCTTCTGTAGAGTGTCTCAAAGAGCAAAACGTAGAGTTAAGGGGGCGTTGCTGTACATTCTCCCACCATTCCATTGTGCATGCAGTAACGAGAGATTTCGAAGATAACTTCCAAATTGAGTTAATGCGAATTGATTGTATTTATTTTGTTTCCGAGTCGTACTCTTTTATTGTATTTTCTTTTCGTTTTATTTCACATGTGTTCCTGCTATTGTCTGTCAAATAATAGATTTTTGCAGTATTTTTCGAGATGAATGGGAGAAATTACTTGTCTTTTAAATGTCAAAAGGTTACATTTTATATTTAATATCATTTTATATATTACATATATTCCTTCTACTGCAATATATCTATACGCTTTTATTCCAAATATTACGTAACATAGAGGATTTTAGTAGCTGTCAACATGTTCCATTCAACGATAAATTATATTGGTGGGGGAGGTATATATAGCAGGAATGAAAAATGTAGGAAGTGGTAGACAGAAGAATATATGGGTAGAGAAGAGAAAGATAGTGTTGGAGAGGATTGGATGGTAGCTAAATAGAGCGTGAAAAAAATGAAGGAAGTAAAGGAAGTGATATGTGAGATAGTAGAGAGAATAAAAAACATAGAAAGGCAGAAGAGAGATGAAAAAATAAGAAGTAATAGGTTTAATTGCATGAACAACTGGATAAGAGTAGAAGAAGGGATGCCAATGTGTTTAGTTTCAGAGCGTAGTATGGAAGAAAAGTGGGATGACTGTAAGTTATAGATGTGGAAGGGAAGAGTATGGAAGTAGATATTGGATAAAGGAACAAGGGAGAATTTGTAGAATTTGTGGTATAGAAAAGGAAAGGTGGAGCCATTGGATGAAAGAATGCGAAGGGATGGAATTAAATATTTAACCAACAATAAAATATAAGTAACAACATGGAAATTACTTGAAAATATATATAGAAATAAAAAAATCGGTCACGATACTAGTGGTTACTATTTGAAAACTGTAAGATACAACTTCCATCACATAGACCGCAGTATTAGGTATCATAGTAAACCCCCATCCCATAGATTATGCTTTTCCCCTATTCCTAAAGAGGTCACTTTTAAACTGTGTTCACCTTTTGAGCGTCAGTTCTTCCAGATAGTTTTTGAACTCTATAGTTTTCGAGACCAACTCATTAATTTGCAAGGTGCACTAATTTCTGGGATCCATTAATGTTTTAGGCTAAACATTTTTTAGACATTTTGGAACTTGCTTTAAACAGTCGAATGTGGAGTATTTCTTCGACTTGGTCTTTGTCTACTTCCATGTTTTCTACCAGTTGATAGAGCTTATATCATTAAGTAAGGCAAAGTATTTCTTGGAATTGAGGCATTCTATGATACGAATCTCCTCATGTTCCAGTGTCCGAACACTTCCTTATGTTTACGAACGAACATCTCACTAAATCGCTGCGGAGACTCAAGGCGCTGCGTGGCTTAAGTGTCCAAGTGTATAACGATTGTAATGTAAGTAAATTTACAAAAGTAACTAGATTTGTAACTAGATTCTACGAGGGTTGTAACTAGATTTGTAACTAGATATATTACCAGGGTAATAAATGGAATTGGGATATTCTATGACACGAGCTTCCTCATGTTCGCGAACGAACATCTCACGACATCTCGCGGCATCTCACGACATCTCACGATATTTCGCGACATCTCACGATATATCGCAACATCTCACGACATCTCGCAACATCAAGAGGCTCGGCACGGCGTTTTGACAAAGGGACTTCAATTTTCCCAATGCAAATAACTGAATATGCTGAACCGATTTTGAGCAATAACAAAATTTTCAAAACTTTTTGTAAGAAGCTGTATATTGTTACACATTTTGATAGCCCTTGTGAATGATACCACTCATGAGTGGTCCAGATCTTATTGTTCCAAACATATGACCCTTAACATATGACCCTTAATTAAACATCTCTATTCCTCGCCATGGCAGTAGCTATTCACTCTTAATATACACATGTAGTTGCAAAACAGAAGCACATAAAACAAATCATATATCTTAGTACTCAAAATTTTAATTTCATTTTGTGGTGATAATTTATGTTAAATATTATCCTCTACTGAAAAAAAAATTATTTAAATACTATATTCCACAAAGAACTAATAATTTATAAGCGAGAAACAGTTATTAAAAAATTTTTTTGGTTACTTCCAATGGGTTTATTTTAATATGGCAATATGATATGGCTTAATTATTGCAAAGTTGAAAATAATTTAAATAAAAATTATCCTGAAATACTCAATTTATTTTATCCAGTCGGGCAGATTATCAAATCCGGTCCATTATAATAATTAGCTATACGTATGTGAATAACTGAACACAATTGGCACTGAAACAGATTTGTGGCGACAAGCACAATATTTTATTTTTCTAGAATGCTTGCCTCTAATATTCTGGTTCTATAGACTTCCTAATAAATCATATCGCTCTCGTTAAATGAGTGACATATTGCTCGAAATAAATTATAATGCAAAAGTAGTTGGGATGACTCTCTTCATTATAAAAGCAAAGATGAAAAATTAGCGAACTAGGTATGAAATTATTACTGTTATAATTGTTCTTCTGAAAGTTTGGATGCGTTGATGGCGATGATGATCGGATTAAGTTCTAATAGCGCGGATTGGCTATTTGATGATAAAGGAATAGGCCAATGCGTGGAAACGAAGGTGCGAAATTGCGTCGTCGAGTGAATTGAATGTTGCTGCGTGGTACGAGCGAATGGAGATGATCTAGCTGTTGGAGACAGCTTGGTTGCTTAGACTGGCGGTGTTGGCTTATCTGTAAATTGCAGGAAAGGGTTTATAAAGCACTTATGAGTAACCGATATGATTAAGAAAATGATGAGATAAAGACGAAAGATTAAGCAAAAAATAATAATGTAATATGTGTGTGCTGTATATATTCCTGACCTGATGTTTATAGACTTTATTACTGACTTTGCTACTGGCTAATTGCTAATTGCTACTTGAGCTTATTTGAGCAAACCATACTTAATTCTGCTCGCTGTGTAAAACATAGGTCTGATCATTTAAAGAGGCTTATATTATTGGGAACGTGCGAAATGCTCGCTCGAAGACAACTAGTAGAAGACCCAAAATCCGCCTGGTTAGTGTTGAGCTGTGTGAGACAAAACCATAAAAAATATCGTTACGAGGTAAGAAAAATCTCTTTCTAACATTCGCAGATAAAGTTATACAAACATATACAATTTTATACGTGTGTAAATAAATCTTTGAAACACTTGAGGTGAATTTTTTAAAATAAATGTCCCAAATAGGCGCACATGTACGGAAGAACCATAAACTATTTTGATGTGTTTTTTGCTTCGAATTGATCTTGCAAAATGCAGGTGCTTATATATTTCTAACATCCCTTTACGTACAACACGAAGAATTACAAAGCAAAGCCGGGCATAGACTTTGTAGAATTATATATTTGTTGAATTCTTTAACTGTTCGATTCATTTGCGTCTTTTTGTTTGATGTTCTTCAGCCGATCACAAAAGATGAAACATGAATCTACCTCTTGACCATTTGCTAAGCTTCTTGACAAATTATACAATATGCTTTACCTTGAAACATTTCTCGGTGCGCATTGCACAATTCCTGAAATTCTTTTATTTGACAAAGTCTTGCTCTGAACGTGGAACGTTTAGTTCCAACTTCGTTTAGTTCCAACTTCGTTGCTTCAAATAGATATCTCCGTCAGGATGCCAATACTTCACACTCACAAAAGATATGATGAGCCCTTTCGTCCAGATACAACGTATATTCTATTTCAGCAGTGTGTATTCCAATTTTTTTCATATGTGCTCTCAGAGATACGTGTCCTGTTCACAGACGAATTATCATTTCGATTTTCTTTGTGCCAAGTTTCATCAAATGTGAGGTTTTGGCTTTAAATGGCTTTTCTAGAAAACGCTCGCTGTGTTGATTTCCTGTTGATTTTATCCAGCAGTCTATTGTGTTTTTGAATGGTTGAGTTTTTATCGCTTCTCTGATGGAAGTAGCAGGTATTCAAAGAGCCGGCTCTGAATCAGTGAAGTTTGTGCTAGATGCTTTGATTGCTATTGCATCTGCTATTTCGCTGCCTACAATGCCCTGTGCCTTGTGTCCTGTCTGCACATTGCATTGATGTATATGTTTGTCAGTCCAGATACATTTCTGGCATTAGTAAGCACCTGAAGTAACCCCTGATGTACGCTTACAATAAAAATTCATTCTTTGTTACATCTCTTTTTATATCTTTCTGTACGCAGATGAGAATTGCACATATTTCGGTCTGAAAGTCAAATCTGTCTAAAGGGCAGGACACTTGGCATTTGGGTTGTTCTTCGTAGATTCCTGATCCCGTGTTTCCAGAAGCTTTCGAACCATCTGTGACCCGGACTAGGGCAGGTTGTGGAAAGATAGGAGGCTCTTATATCCTCAAATCTGAGTTGATCTCATAGGTTCTATGTATATTGTAGATTAGAGGTAGAGAGTCCTATTTAATTTCAAGTATTTCATCCCTTCTAATATCTTTACCAAATTCTGTCTGTTAATTTTTAGCCGATAGATGCGGCTTCCGCCTCGCCTTGTATGATCAAATCTAATGGTTGCAGATCTGGCAGCACATCAAATTGTTCGTTGATGGCTATGTCATAGCTCCTGTTATTGGAGTGTTTTTTTTTTCACCACACCAATACTCCGTAAGTTAAGGTAACAATTAAGGTTTCAGTCTCCATGCTTTTCCATACATACCTGTTATAACTGCGAAAGTTTATTGCTACTTAGTATTAATACTTATTGGTTCATGTGCCCGTTCGTCCTGTTTGTGCGCCAGGCCTTTTATATAAGAGACCGGAGAAAATATTATGGTAGTAAGTTAACACAGTAAACCATAACAAATCACGCTGCCTCTATGTTTCTCCTTCCCTTTCTTCTAGCGCAATCGAGAGATTTGAATTAATCACCCTTGTTAAGTAATGCATTTGAAATGATGTAAAATTTATTTTAAGAGTAATATACCAAAAAGTACAGTCCGTACGAAGGTAAAATTTTTGATGTAGTGTGAATGTATACTAAAAATAGTTAATTTTATTATTCTTTTCTTTTCAGGTGCGTATTAATTAGGGTAATTTCCAGAATAAAGCCATATATGCATAGCAATTTTTAAGTAAGTAGACATATGTTTTATTAATAATTTTGTTACTCGTTTCCTTTTTTCTTTAATTCGTTCCTACATCAATGTCCCTTTAACATTTCCTACCCTTCTTGAAAAGACATTATGTCATGAGAATCATAATGAATTCAAAGGCGACGCAAGCGGAACGTGTAGTAAATTGTAACAATCGTAATTCCAAACGCATATTGTCAAATCAAATCAAATCTGCATACAAACAGATAACTCATATTGACTGTATTGCACGATTGAAATATTAGGGTTTGTAAGGACTTGTTCTATGTTCTACGGAAAAATATTTTGTGGCAATGTGGTTTTTATAAACTTTATTTACACGAAATATAATAAAATGAAAGATTTGGAAACTTTCATTTTAATTTACTACTTTAATTAATTAATTGGACTAATTTCTACTATTGAATTGACTATACTTTTACTATGCTCAAGATTAAGCTAATAATCCAATTTAGAACATTTAAATTAACTTCATATAATATCTTCAGCAAGCCAACCTGCGAATTATATTAATTAGAATTAAAATAACGCGTATCAAAAATTACGTCTTAACATTTGTGATTCTAATATAATAAAGAATAAAAACGCGATAGCGGTTTTCCTTTTATAAAGAACTAACATAGTTTTCTGGTGAAAATGATCTAATAATTAAAATGGCGCTGGAAAATTTTCTATTATATATCAAACAATTATAATAAATTATTGACCCATTAACGATCAGAAAAATAGGGTCAAACCTTATACGGTAGTGTCAAATGGAAACGTAATATACATATTAATTAAATTACTTATGTATTTGTATTGCATGTGACATTTAAAATAATAAAAAAATTAAATTAACGTAGACTACGTTCATTACTTATAATGGAATTATATACAGGGTCCATACATAACTACGGAGATTCCTTAAGATAATTCTTATCACTAAAGTTACTACCTTGAGATTTTTTCTCTCAGATTTTTGAAAATTCATTTCAGAAAAACCTGAAGGAGCCACCTAGAGGATTCCGACTGGAAACTGTACTTTCGACTCATTTGATATATATATATATATATATATATATATATATATATATTACAGAAACATAAACTTACTAAATACTTTCTTAATCCTACGAGATTTACATTCTTTAAAAGATAAACGAACGAAAAAAAAAAAACAAACGTCAAACCAACTAAAACAAGAAAAAAGTATTGCACCCAATGCTACTGCACTTCCTTTACGGGAAAAGGAAAGGCCAACCAGCAATTTAAATTACTTAATCCAACGTTTCCCTATTATCTCTCTATCCAATCCCCCCTCCCGCACCGTTCTCTTCAGTCCCCTATTTACTACTGCCTGACCAGATCTCCTTAAACAACCTTTCCCCTTTAGCCATTTCCCTCCTCCTTTGACCGATTATCTTATCCTCCTTACTTGACCTTTATCATACCCACCACGCTTTCCATTATAGCCCTTCCCCACCCATTTTGCCAATAGCATCTCCTCCAATTCCCCCCAACCAATCTCTCCTCTTCTTTTCACTGCATCACCACATACTCTCTCATCCAATGCATCCATGTTTCCTCACCCCTCCCACACACTTTACATATTCTCCTCTTTCATTCATCCAATACCTATTACCCCTCTCTTCACTACCACACCTAAATCGCGCGATCATCCTTTTTTCTTTCATACTTAATCCAGGGTCTATATATTTAGCCATCCCTTCTTCCCCTATTATTCATTCACACTTTCTGTTAAACTTGCTCATTCTAATACGTGCATACCTCTCCTGCATTTCCACGTCCATCATTCTCTCAGATACCTCATGAAGCATCCCCTTTCCTTCCACC
>WYDF02089568.1:0-10921 GCA_009867245.2 Adranes taylori | reverse complement strand
GAGAGAGAGAGACAGAGAGACATAGTCTTATACTTCCGTATTAAGCAACTCTATCTCCTAGAAGCTTCTATCAACCGACTTTATCTCAACCGAATTACAATGCCCTTATACTTCTCACTATCTTTATCATTATCCCTAAACCTCTGTCGTGCGTTGCCAATTAAATCTGCCAATTATTAGCCAAACTTCTTACATCCCCATCCCATTCCGAACCCTTACATTCTTTTACCCAATGTACCCATCGTTCCTCTTTATTTCCACATATTCTACATCTTCTTCTATTTTCCCTTATCCAATACCGGTTCCATTTTTCCTCGCTCCTTCACCTAACAACCATCCTTTCTCCTTTAGTTTTTAATATATGCGTGTATCTTCTTCTTTCACGAGCGACTTGGCCTATCTGCGACTAGAGTTTACGAGCGACTAGAGCCTTCGACCGACTAGGCCTACTAGGCGTAATCCTCCTGTTTGTCTGGCCTACTACGTATTTTTGATGGACGATGATATACAGCAAGTTGCCCATATCTTGATAGGCAAAACGGTCGTCCAGATGGTCTTCTTCCCATGGTTCTACTATCTACTAATCTGTTCTACCTATGGGTTTACTTTCTACATGGGTCTTAATATTTTCATGTCAGTGGAGTGTGCTTTTTGGACACCTTGGTTTCGGCTTTAGTTTCAATCACCTATGTTAGTATTGGGCGAACCATGCTCTTATATATTTTGATTTTTCCATCAGTGAACATGTATTTAATCCTCCATATGTAATGGGACCCATTATAATATTATGCTATATATATAGTGAATAAGTGAACGCAATTGAGACGACATTAATTATGAGGCAAATGGCAAATAGTTAAGATCTCTTTTGAGCCGGATAAAAAGAAATTCTAGCGAAGGTAGAATTTAGCGAACTAATGTATAAAAAAAAGTGATGTTAGGAAAAATTTGATATTCTGATGTAGAAATGATCTTCTATTGAATCGGTGATGCGGGAACATCCAGCTGCTTTGTGAATTCGAAAAAAGTGGCGAACTGGTGAAGCCGAAGGAAACGGATGAAGTTTGTGGATGTTTACGAATGAATAAGATCTGCTCCTTGTAGACGAATCGGTTGTTTGGCTTGGTGATATCGATTTGGCGATGCGCATCCATTGGTGATGAGGCTCGTAGCGAGATTGATTTCGTGATGATTAATTCGTCGGGAAGTTCGTTTCTTCGGTGACTCGTCGCTGGGGTGGGCTCGTCGGTGAGGTGGGGGCAGTTGGTTCGTCAGTGAGATTGACTCGACGCTTGACGGTTGGATCATTGATTGTGGCTTCCCCCTTAATGCGAGTCTTCTCCAGGATGTTCGAAGTCGCAGCTAGGGCGCGTGGGGGATAGTTAGAAAGTATATAGATGCAAGAAAAGACATGAAAAATTAATGTAGAGGGTCGAAAGATTCAGCCGAAGGATTCCAGTATGTTAATTGTATATACCTGATGTTCTGGCATAGAATTTCTGCTACTGACTTCATAAAATTTTTTATTTATTATATTTTATAGACTAAAAATTAAATTATGATTGCGTTGGTTATGATGGCGCTTTACTTAGAAATACCCAAACACGAAAACTTAGCCATTTATTAGAGTATTGTTGCTGATAACAATGTGCGAAAGGCTCACTCGAAAGCTATCAGAACAAGACTCAAGATGCGTCTCATTGAAACTGGCTTGGATGTGGCTTTTTATTTGAAATCAGAGACTTTCGGCGTCTGGCTTCGCTGGTGATAGTTCTTGACGTTGCCAGTGGTAAATAGGCAGGGCCCAGATGAAACTTCTGTCAAAATCTTCAAGAAGGGAGATTTGTTTTTGAATAAGAATCGTCCTTTCATGCGTTGCGAATTGTAAAGAACAATATCGTATCATATTCCTACCAAGATTCTATGATAGTGAGCTCTCCAATCAGATTTTTTATGAGTTGCAACCTCCCTCTACTTCATACAACTCCCTTCAAACAATATAAACAATCTGGTTAGACGAAGCTAGCGTTCTCAAAGTTCATCGAACTCATTAAGAGTTGTTTGTTGAAAATTCGATAGCATCTAAATATCGACCAGACGAGGTCACGTAAAGTTCAATAAACGGATTACGCTATATGTTTCATGTTTTCCGCTACGCATAAAAACGAACGCTACATGTTTTCCATCTCTCTATTTCTTCTATCTCTCCCTATGTACACAAGAATAGAGTCATTGTGTGGCTTACACAGTTGGCTCTATCCTTCTTTATCCTCTCTCTATGTGCAAGATGATGCGAACGCTGCGTGGCTTGTTCCAGTTGGCTCTACTTGTCTCTTCTCCTTCTATTTGTAATAAAGTGCTAGCGTGCATAGCTGTCTACGGTATCTGACATCTCTCTACACGTAGAGTTAATACGTAGTGCATATATTTATTATAATATCAATTCCAGATTTATTTGTTGCTAGGTTTGTGACTTAATTGGCTGATGTTTGTTTAATTGATTGTTTTTCTATTGTGTTGGAGGCTGTGGCTGATACGCTGATAAGCTGATAACACATATGAAATATCTTAATGAACTCGCGATACTTTCAGTGACTGCCTAATATTAGCTTTCGGTGACTAGTTATTTCCACATATAAGTAATTGAAAGTCATTGCTTGTTCCATTTTGCTGATACTTATTTCTAATTTGCATCGAACTGGTTGCTTGAAAATAATCGTACACTTCTGTTTTGTGGAAATTTCCATATTGTATTTTAATACAGTTTTACCGAATTTGTATTGTAGCCTTGCAGGATATCTTCATTATTTGATATGAACACGGCGCAATCTGCGTGGCATAGGATGTTGTAACGAGGCATTTTGTCCTCATTCTAGTTTAGATAGTTTGGTATACTTGATCCTTGTAAATACTTGAGGTTAGCTAGATTTGGTGAAAAGTTGTTATTACATAAGCATGCTCTTTGCTAGTAGAACTAGTTGCAAAAAGTGAAAATATTAGTTAACACTTTGAGTTTCATTCAAACTTTTATTTATGAAGGTATAATTTAAACACACTTAAAAACATCTTAAATGAGTTAGAATTTCCTCATGAGAAGCGAAAAGTAGAGTTATGTCAGGCGTCGGAAAAAAAACTAGGCCGATGACGTCAATTATACAAATTGTGTGTAGCAGAGGAGATCGACACTGATTGGAGCTAATCAAAAGGTAACAGAGCACCGCGGTTATCAGGATATATAGATTTGAATGAAACATTAATGTATTTTGTTTTATGAGGCATTAAAATAAAATAATTAACGGTTCACAATCAGTAAAATATATCAATACCAATTTATGCGTGCGATTAGTTAAATTAAAATTTCTGATTCATTAATTTAAGTCTCAAATAATTATGGAATAAACGTATTTAAAATTTACGTTACATCTTGTGTCACTTAATTTAAAATGATACACAATTACCTCATTATTCATTCATAATTATTTTAATTTACTTCAATAAATAAACTTGTTACTCGCCGATTTTATTTAATTTACTTTAGGATTTCACATTCAAAAATTATTTATTAATTTATTCCCGACGACTGTGTGTTACTAGGCATCCTATTTAATTTTATTTCCGATGTTATATTCAACACTTTACTTAATCATAATTTTATTTGGAATTATTTCTGATTTAATTTGAATTCATAATTCATAATTATATTTTCACCTGAGTAGCCTGGGTTCATCTCACATTCGACATTTTTTAATGTTCGGTCCAATACGTTTTGTGCTGCATTTATTCACATGCTACATAATGTACAAGTATTAAATGTTCAATCTTTCTAACATCTAACTAAATAGAAACGACGACATTTTGCCTCGCTTTAATATACTATTCTGACGGATTCTGACAAAAGTTAACATGATTTATCTATTTTCGTAATGACTTATTCGTAATGAAATTATTCGGAACTGTCAATACGTTGATATATCCAATATGAGGACGTATCAATGTGGACGGCGCCTTAAAGGACAAACCAGAGCAAACAATAACAAATAAGCAGTTTTCTTTTCTGTTGGCGCGTTGCAGCCGGAATGTGAAAGGGGATCGTGCTGGGGATAACTTCATGTGCAAAATGAGCTATATTTAAATTTTCTAAAAAATCTATCTGCATCATTAAATATATATGTAATCCTCATATATTTGTTTAATTGTTTTTGTTGCGAATTTTATTTTAATTGTTTAATTTATTTTTTATGTGCCTCGTAGTACAGACATTTAAGTTGATGATAGCCTTGCGCTGCTACTATAAATAAATATTTAAAGGAGAAGCAGTTTTCTCCTATATGTTTAATTTTATTCTAAATGTAACCTACATTTTAATTATTTTTTCTAATTATTATATAATTTAATTTTCTGTTGGTGCTTTTTTCAAGGTGAAACTGGTACAATTCATTAATTCCTTATATTAAAAAATTTATGAATGACTATAAGTAATTAATTTAAGTTACATATTTAGTTTAATTTAAAGTTTAAGCATAATGAAATTGTCCTACCACGAATCTTTTTATTTAAAATTAATGCTTGTCAGGAACATGGTTCATCTGAAAAACTCTTCATTTTGTGTCTAATTAAATTCTATGAGGAAATATGTTTTATAAATTTCAAATTAAAGAGGGCAAGAAGCACAAAGGAAAACGTTCAATAATTAAATTATAAATGAAGGCCGTTTAGCTATTGCGAAAAGGGTTTATTTAAAGAAATTTCATGAATAAACTAACCGAAGAAAAAAAATTCTACTAGCAATTTAGATCAATCAGCTTTGTTGCATCATACTTTATGAAGCGTGCTTTCTATGAAAATTCGTTAAAGTTACGTTTAGAATTTTTTAGTTGATAATAATCTAGACCAACTCTTTTTTACATAGAAGAAATATAAGGATTTGTTTCCATATTATTTGAAACATAACATTGATTAATGTCTAATTAATTGGTAATACCATAAATTAGGCAAAGTATTATGATTATGTGTGAGTAGTTTGTTGTGATACATTCCCTGTCAGTTTGCTCAGTTTAGCATCCTAGGGTTAACCCTCCTGCACATGAGTAACCCCGCTGTATGACGTCATCGCGTCCTTGCATCACATCCATCGTCATGACCTTATCACTTTAAACAGCCAATCAAAACACAACATCGATGACCTGGAACAATTAGCACGGAGAGATTTGATGACGTCATCGATGTCATCGATGAATGTCATAGGATTATAAAGTATCAAGTTAGATTATATCAAAGGGAGATTGTCGGTTATGAATCCAGTCCTCTCACTTTTTTGTCGATTATATTCCTGAGGATACTAGTATTCTAGATGGAAACATAAACTAATGTTGATAAACATAAAAATAAATTGACAAAATAAAGCAAATACAAAACAGGTTTGTATATCCAAAATTTCGGACCTTTTTTATGTACGGAAGTACATAAAAATTGTGAAGTTTTCAATTTCACTTCAATTAAAAGTTATACGTCAATAAAAATCTCCAGTAATAGAACAGGTTCAGTAGTAGAAAATAATCTATATTAACTAAAAGCATCAAAGCGCGCGGCATGTCAATCAATCGAAAAACTGGAAGGGTCCCAGTTTTGCCTTTGTGGAGTAAATGACAGCTTCTCCGACAAGCCGTTTGTGGAATTTGAAAGTCTATGATTCTTTACAAGATTTATGTGGACAATTTTTTTGCAAAAAGTTAGGGATTTTTGAAAATACTGGAAAAGTAATTGATTATGAAATTGTGAAATTTCCATAAATCCATGAAAAATTGCGCTTTTCACCACATGATTTATGTTGACTAGAAGAAACGTCTAATGAACACTAAAATACTCGAAATTGTAACAAGTCCATAGATTAAAAAAACAAAAATTTTGTGCCATGTTTGGGGTTCAAAATCACCAACTGATAATTGAGCGAGTGTTTCTAAGTTGATATCAAATGATACATAAATAATCAGACAGACAATTGGTATATTTAGATTTTGATAATATGAAGAAAAAGTTGTTAAAAATGGTTCCAACATTTGGCTACCATTAAATTTATGGTTCAAATAGACACATTTTAGAGTACATGGAGATGTTCTCCGATCAGGATTGGCATCGGCTGATCTAGCATTCGGTTCTTTAGTTACTAAAAGATTAGAAATCTTTAATATTAATAAAAAAGTGTACTTTCGACTTTGTTTTCAATCTCATTACAGATGAAAAAATGCATTTATATGTTGCAATGGGCAAAAATGTTTTCCCTGATAACTCTTAAAGGAAATTATAGTTTTTAATATTTAAAAATTATAGTTTCCTTTAAGAGTCTTCAAAAAATTCGAGAATTCACATCGAGAATTAAAATAATAGCGCTTTGAAAATACCTAATTTCCAACATCTTTATGTGAAAGTGTGTTGCAAAAGTTTCTTCGTACATTACAAAATATGTTATACCTTTTATGACTTGGCAATAAAATAAATCCTTTTAACTTTGAATTAGAAATCATTTTCTATATATATTTGATTCGCAAAAGCTTTAAAAGTACGCCTAGAGACTTAATTTTTTTTTTAAATATTACACTGTTATTCCCTATTATTAATAACACTTAATGTAATTAATGTTTAAACTTCCCTTGTTCTATCTAAGTTTTTGTAATTTCCTGTTTGTTTCGCCTTATTAATAATAATATAATTTGTAGTTTTCCTCTGACGATGATCACTAGGTACGTAATTGAAAATGCATTCAGGATATTTAAAATGAATAAGTTTAATTAATTTCATATAATGGATCTCCTTGATTTCAACCGCAATATCAATTACAATATGTCTGCCGAAATTTTATTTTTGCGTTAAATGACGACATAAATCATGTTTTAACATGGGTCTAAACTTGAGCGATTAAAGTCTATGTCTAATAAAACTTTTTACAACGCGCGACGTGAAAAGCTCTGAAATATATATTATCTAGCTGGCTGCCTAGATACTGATTCTAAATTTACTAATTTATTTTTATTTATTAAACACACATGAATGTTGTGTGTTATTCCAATCGGACTCAAACTTTTGCATCATTGCTATTATTAGTGGATGAAAGAGAAGAGAAAAACATGAGAAGTTTTAAGGGAACATCGATTAGAACAAGTAGAGTGGAAGGAGTACATGGAAGCAAGAATGAAAGTAAAGGAAGAAATGGAAAAATGTTGAATGGAGAAAGAAAGGATTGAAGGACTTAGCTGTGAAAACGACGTGTGAAGGTATTTCAGAATGAATGGAGCTATTGAATCTGCTCGAGAGGAATGTATGGTGAGCATAAGCGACTGGAAAAAGAAATGTAGATTAGATATGGCTGGAGAAACCAGGCAGAATGAAAAAAAAAATGGAGTGGGAATGAAGGACATGTGAATGAAAATGACGATTATGTGAATGAGGTTGAAGTAGACATAAATGAAGAGGAAGACGTAAAAGGAAGACATAAATAAACGACTGAATTAAATTGCTGACAACGTTATAGCGAAGAGTTGTAACCGGCGATACTACGATTTTCCAAAATTTTGTAAAAATTGTTATTCATGCATAAATTCTATCTTATTTATATCCCTTTCATTTTTACCAGTTAATGCTTTTTCCAGTTTGTGATTAGATTTGATCTGATCTTGTTCAGAGTATTTATTGATGTCTGAAATATTCGAAAGAAATTTAAAAACTCCTGAATGAGAAGACAGGAGATCAAACCTTTTACTTAAAAACGATATCGCAACATCTTATATTTCAAGAAAAAAAAAACAGTTTACTTAAAAGTTTACTTCAACGTTCTGTATAGGCTGGTCTTTGCTTTTCTAAGAAAACTGTTCTTACATTTGTCGAAGTCTTAATGTTTCTTTGCCTTTAAGTTTGTATCAACATCTAAAGAAGACGCTCGTTATATCTTTTGAAACAATAAAAAATTATTTCTATTTTTGGAATATCTAAGGGTGAGCACAATTCTTTATGTTAACAGGAACACACCGTATATGTGTCGTATTATTGTTTTAGGAACTTAAGAAGAAAAACAAACAACCAAACAACAAACTAAATAAAATTTCCATTTACTGTAAGTGTATCACATAGACGGAGCAATTCGAAATCAGTTGTTGTAAATTCCTCCAGGGAAATTAATCTAGCACTAGTGAATTAAGGTTCTTGTGTTATTTTTTCTTCTCTCTTTATTACATGTCTACGCATACCTGTCCCATATGATTTGCTCTTACACGCAATCAAACAATTGAAAATCTTGATTTTTTCTTAGGACTGTAGTTTATTTAACCGAGCAGAAATTTTCTACATCGAGTTTTTCTAACTTTATCGTTTAAGATCTCTTCTTGTCTCCTCAAAATGTTTTATGCCTCGAATACATAAGCAATTAACTTGCGACACTTATTGCGAGAGTTGTTCTCAATGCTCGTGTATACATATCTGAGAGCATTCGCCGACATGTTTGATGTGTTGCGTAATACGTGTCGGAGACCAAATTTTGTTTCAGTGTAGTCAGTTTGCTTCTCTAGGAGAGTAGTTTTTAGTTTCCAATAGTTCCCCAAATATTGTACGACACTAAAAATCTCGGAAGAAAAATAATCGTGTGGGTGAAAGTGATATGTTTGCTTTAATTTCGGATTGGAAACTTTTACTGGAAATTTGGGATATTAAAAGTAAATTGTACCGCAATCGAATAAGTGCTCTACAGAAATTGGCTTGCAAAATTTGCACCACTGTCAATGAAATAGACAGGAAACTGCACAATTTGAGGACATAGTTTCATTCGGAATTAAGAAAAGTTAAAACCAGAAAAAGGGGGTTATGGAACAGACGATACATACCAAAGTATATGTGAGTTTTTGACGTACTAAAATTTTTAAATTGTGACTTTTCAAACCCATCAACGACTGATAGTAGGGTAAGTGGTTTTCTTACTTAAATAGCAAATCCAATTGAAATAACTTTGTTTATTGTTACAATAGTTTACTTTTATTAGAACGACAGTTTATTATTAAATATACTTATATTACAAGGGCACTTCTCCTTCTGAAACAGACAAATCTTTAAATTCATCTCTTACATCTCTGGCATTAAGAATATAATTATGAGATGCTCCTTTGTCTCAAACTGCAATAAATTCAAGTTTGGCATTCTGAGGATGCGACATTCGCCTCTTGTGTCATCAGTATCAAACAAATCATGGGGGTGCATGTAATTGACTTTTACGATCGATTGGAAAGTTGTGAAGTACAATAACAGTATCTTTTCCGGGGCCTAGTTCTGTTGACTTTCTTAGGATAGCCAATCGTTCAGCAATAATCCTAAAAACATTCTCTACCATCGTTTTTGCTTTTGAAAGCCTATAGTTGAATACACGGTTAGGTGGACTTTTGTCTCTAAACTGCTACGTTTAAGTAAATGCGGTTTCAACGCAAACGCATCATCAGGAACTATTACATACGGCATCAGTTTCTCTCTTTTCCTCTTCCAGAGACAATACACTTTGAAATTTTAATCTTTATCAATGCTGTTGATAGGGAACAATTGTTGAAAACACCCTCGTCTGATACTCGCCGATTACAGCCTTCGTCGATGAATAAAAATTTGTAGGTTGCCAGTGTCATTGGTAAAATGTTACTGAATTTCTTGTAGTTGTAGTAGTAACTACCGCTGTCTTTAGGCGCTTGAATGCAGATGTGTTTCCCATCCATCGAGAGCCCCTACACAGTGAGTAAATTCCAAACTTCGTCAACTAACTTTTCATGCTCGTTTTTTGGAACCCGAAGTAGAAATAATCAAATTAATTGTGATTCGCAAGAGTGAATTTAATGATCGAGCATTAAGTAAATTTTTGACCCTGTTTTAGATGAATGAAAGTGAAAAGGAAATTGAGATAACGAAAACTAATGACAATACCACGGAACACAATGGAACACCACAAGAAAAGCAAACTAAAGAAGAGGCGAAAAAAGGAACCTGATTCCGTAATAAACAAACTGGTAGACGATTTTCAAATTTTTAGAGATTATGTTGCATCTGAATTGAGAAATTTAAGAGCTGCAGAGAGTCAATGTGAATTAAAATTAGATATTAGGGGAGCAACAATATTTGCATCCAAAATTAATGTTATTGATTCTTCAAACCCATAATCATATTCTTCGTTTTTTCATAACCCCCTACTCCACATTCCGTATCTGTTGCGTCTAATCTATCAGACTTTGAACCATATGAACAAGGTAAGCATATGAACAAAGTATTTGATTGTTGTACGAGCTAGCAACTAAACTGCAAGTTATTTAACACTCGTGAGTATGGTTTAAACTTTACTCCATAGAAGGAAACATAATTTAAAACATTGAAGTAAGAGCGAACAGTAAACGAGTAATAGATCATTTTTTACTTCAGAGTAAAGCTGATTATAAAAAGTAGAGTAGAATCTCCGCTAATGCGTGTGGAAAGTCATTGAATTTCGAAGTCACGAAGAAAGAAGTTGAAGAAATAAGTTAAGAATTAATTAATAGACTGGTTACATTATGTTGATTTTAGATAAACCAGAGAGCTTCGGGAGTGCAACATTAAAGTACGAGTAGCTAGGGCTGATTGTCTAGTGTGGTGGAATCCAAGGGATCCAAATAAAAATAAACACTCACATGTAAGTGTTTTGTTGTTTTATTCGTTTTTATTGAACTGACCTTATAGCGCATTTAATTATTCATATGCATTTCATTTATGTTGTTCTGATTTATGATTCTGACGTAACTAAATTTGTTGCACTTTATTTCATCTTATTTGAACATTAACCAGAGATTATTTTTGATTCATCATCAGCCATTTTCTGTCCACTGCAGGATGTAGGCCTCCTTCAAATTTTTCCAATCGTTTCGGTTTTGTGCTC
>WYDF02089557.1:0-10922 GCA_009867245.2 Adranes taylori | reverse complement strand
TAATTAAGAACAACTATTATAATTAATTTCTGGTTGTGACATTGCAACGATATCTATTCTCCCAATATGTTTATAATATAGAAGACTTTTATTTAAACTTATATTTGTAAGTTTAAATAATGTAAATGAATACAATTAATTTGCTTGTTAGACAGCAATGCTTAAATAACTGAAACATTTCCTAGAATTTAGCCACAATGAATTATGAATATTTAAAGTACGTAAAGTAGATACATTTGCCCTTTTCCACTTTACAGCATAAGTATTTAGTGGTGACGGCGTCACTAACTTTAGGTCTAGATATCTTTGTAGTTAAAATTGTACACGAGAACTTTATCACCAAGTTTTTCTTTTGTTGTGTCCAAATTTACAATGTCCAAAATCTCCTCTACATTATATCCTTCTGAGTGTAATCGTAAAATGAACATAAAATGCGTGTAAATTTTATTATACCAATTCGTGTGCGAAGAATTGGATGATCACGAATTGCAAAACGGTTTAAATAATTAAGTAAGTTTATATTTCGCTTATTTTCGTAATTTTTATTTTTCACATGTTTCTATCTACTACGTACGTAAGTGTTTAGTGGTCAGAACGTCGCTATCATTAGGTCTAGTTATTCTTGTAATTAAAATTGTACATCAAACCATAAACGTATTGACCCTCGTATCTAAAATATTGACCCTCGCGCTCATTTGGACATCGTTCAAGTTCAAGCGGATAGACGTCTTCTCGACATCCCAGCGCCACTGCGCGGATCCTTGGCGGAATAACAACGTTAACATTGAAATCGTAGTAGCACTATGCATACTATGCGTATTTACGGTGAGATATATCCTGTCGATCTTCGTTTAAACTATTTGAAGAGTATTATATATTTTTACTCAATGTAGGGTTACCACATAAGTTATAATTTTTTACTTGTGAATAAAGTAATTTGTAAAAGTCCATGATGTATACATATATACATAAATTTATAAGTAAATATTGTTCATATTAAGCAATTACGACACCGATATTTAATAAGTTTTCTACAAACAAGAGAAAGTTTAAATTAATCTCAAGCTAGATCTAATACATTGAAGACTTGGCATGTAATATTTTGCTACGTGATAAGTTCAACACTTGCTATGTAATAAGCTCATTTATCACTGCTATTTGAATCATATGTTATCCCACGATGCGCTGATATTGAAGTTACAAACTTTGTGGTCCCTGTATCTTGATAATGTTCAGTAATTCCACTTAGCAGGTATTTTATTTTACAACTATTATAAGTTGTAAAATTTTTATTTTAAATTTTACGACATAAAATTAAACAAATTTTTATTAAATTCGTTTTTATTCAATCGAACAAAACATTCTATTCACTGTACAAAGACATAAAGTATTCTCCAATTAATCATTACAAAAATTAGGAAAGAACTACAGTATTCGAAAAAGTGTAGTTGTGCTTAATGTTTAAACGCTCCATGTTATAGAAAGTAGATTAAGAAAATTTGAAAACATCGACAGACTTTTTCAGATTTATACCAAAACCAGTCAACAAAATGTTAAACGGGTAAATAAACTTTGGCATTTCTGTATAAAGGTTCTTTTCAAAACTTGTAAAAATTCACATATAAAACTTTCATGCCAATGCCATAAGTGTTGAAATATATCCTATTCCAGTATATTATGTTATTGTTACCGAAATTCCACGCAATTTTACATTGAAAGTGTATTTTTGAATCACTAGCATATCTCTATAACAGAAATGCGACTGACGTCACCACCGCTCGACCGCAATGTCTCTAAAAGTCACCCGAAAAGCTTACATTAACTGAACATTAAAGACACTAATTTGGAAGTAGGTATATTTAAAAAAATCCAGTCGCTCTGAGCAAAACAAAAACAATCTCCAACATCTAAGAATGTGGCCACCACTAAATGTTTCTTATTTTCAATTTTATTAATTTGTGATTTATTTCTATGTTTATGTTTATCCCGCTGCATTAATGTACTTACTGGATAGGATTACTCATGTTGTAGAGTGTCATAATTATCCAACGATAGAAATAATTGATTGTAGCGTATTTTAGACCACGAATACACGACGATACTTTTGGAGCTCTTCTCTACCCGAGTAAAGTCAGGCTCACGAGATTTTAGATACCTTACAGAACGGTTCAAAGCAGGTCAATGTAATTTCAACAGAATTTTTTCAGATTGATCAATTTCATATTTTTTTAATAGTTGTTGCAATGGACGCACACAAGAAAACACAATTCTATATTACTTATTTTACACAGTTTCATAATATCATATATTATTGCTTGTGGGATGAGATCTATCTTAAGAAACTTAAAAATCTTTTAGAGGTGAGTTCTGTACCTGTGCACATTGTACTTTATATTGTACATTACACCTTACGTACCCTATACCCTATACACTTGTCTGAGAGTGTAGCATGTTATGAAGTACGGGTGATTTTCTGATAATTTCACCGGAAGCACTAAACACATACCTCTTCTTGAATATAGTTAACGTGGAGATCAACATAGATATTGTCAGTCAATTTACGGCTTTAGAAAGTAAGCATTCAAATTTACGGCTTTAGAAAATAAACACAAAGTCACCACCTTTCTCCCAATATTCACAATTTTTATTGAATTTATTGAAGTACTAAGTTATTAAACAGCAAGTGTTGAACTTATTATATAGCAGAGTATTACACTCCAAGTGTCAATTAAAACTTTCTTTGGTTTGCAGAAAAATTATTAAATATCTGTGTAATAGTTGCGTAATATGAACAATATTTACTCGTAACATGTATTACAAGAAAACAAAAGTAAATACACTTAAGATTTATTTTAAGTAAATACAAATAGTACATAAAATATGCTATATAATGCATTGTAATATTATTATTATTAATAGATTTATTTTTATATTTACATATATAATGGAGTGTTACGAATTACTTTACCCAACCAGTAAAAGTAATAAATTGGCACATATGTGGTAACCATAGTTGGAGTAAAAATATACAATACTCTTATAACAGTTTAGAAGAAGACCAACATCATATGTCTACACCGTACGCATGCATATTATGTATATTGCTACCACGATTTCAAACTTAACGCTGATAATCCACCAAGGATCTAGTATCCGCTCAGCGGTTGCGCTCTGGCGGGTATCGCCATCGAGAAAACATCTAACCGCTTCAACTTGAAGCTGCCTTACTGGCAGTTATTACAGGGTACAGTAGGAAAATGTAGATAAATATTTTTCTTGCATAAAAATTTATTAAATGCATGTTTTCTTAACTTATTTGTAGCAATTAACCCGTTTATGAGCCGTAAAAATTAATGCACATCAAAATATCGGTAATGTACAAACCTCAAATACAGGGAGTACAAATACAATTACAGGCACCTCAAATACAGGCAGTACATTAAAAATATTTTATATTTACGGCGTTTATTGTCTGGACTAAATTCAAGAAAGTTTCGTTATAAAACATTTTAAAGTTTACGTTCGCATAATAAAAATAGCGTAAATGTAACTTGCGCCCGGGAAAATTTTTTCTCTATTAGTCACTCCTTTTAATTATGTTTTGGTCTCCTTGACATTTGTTTCTTCCATTGACAACGTTACAATCGGAAAGTGTCATATTCGACTCTAACATCAATTTGTACATACATTACAAATTGATCTCCATCCCAATATCTCAACAAATCTATTCTTGATAGATTCTACACTAAAAAGTTCTCTTCTTCCATCTAGTTAATGGACCTCTTCTATTTCAAATTAATATCTCTCCTTTTTCACTTATTGTCACATAGTCCTTTTCTATCTTTATTTTCAAATTGCTTCTTCCCTCAATCCTTTGAACTGAAACCCCCATCATTATTTAATTCTTTTTGTCATGAATTCATACTCTTTACATAATCTCCTAACATATCTTCAGTATATAGCCATAATCTACCACCTCTTCTATTCTTCCTCTATCTCAATCATCTTTTTCACCATCCGTTTAATCTACTTCATGTCTTTTATATTCATCCCAATTTTCAACATCGTAATTTTACTCATTTTCTCTATTTACTTGCCTTCTTGTATTCTCTTGTTACAGTAGATGACGTTGCAGAGCTGAGCTTAATCTATTTGCTCTTTGCAACCTACCTCGTAATCAGTCCACCAAAATGAAAATTTGCAACCTAACAATTTTAATTTTTTGCCGACGACGACCTGCTTGTTTTCTAATTTTAAATGAAATAAAAATCGTAATTCATATTAATGCGCAAGAAATAAATTTTAAATCAGTAAACTTTTATTACAGAGATTTTACTGGCAGATTTTATATACAAACTTATGAACAGTTTTTCGAAACCTCAAAATGCATTATTGTTGCGTTGAATGCGCTTGCATACTAACCATGACCTTACATCAAGTAAAGTTATAAATCAGACGCCACGCGTGTTACGTAATAGTCGAAGAAAAAAAAGCAGAAATCGTTTTTCCATCCTCGAATACAATGTAGCGGAAAATAGTGCTTCTGAATATAATCGTAAAATGAACATAAAATGCATGGAAATTTTATTATTCCCATTCGTGCGGTAAAATTTGGATTATCGCGAACATGTAAAACAGTTGAATAGAACTTAAGTTAATTTATATTTCGTTTATTTTCGTAATTTCTTCACACGCTTATATCTACTACGTACATATATGCATATTGACGCGTACTGAAAAATATAAGGGTACAATTAAATATGCGCAGCTAGTTGGAAACAGTGTTATCATTAAAATATAAAAAAGAAGTAAATTTTAAATATTGCTGGCAACCTTAAATCTTTAACTCTCTTTAGAGAATCGACATACATAGAAGAAATATTTTAGTTTACACACGAGTTTGGTTAGAACGAAAATAAATTAAATTCCATTCGAGGATAGTTGAATGTCAAGGTTAGTTACTGCGCTTCTCTAATTGGTAGATAGTTAAAAGTGGTAGCTAGGAAGTCAATATATAAGAAGCGGTTTAAATAACAACTCGCTCAAATTAAAGTTAAAATTAAAATTGTTCAGTTCGCCAGTTGCTCTCCTGTAAATCATGTCTTCTGGTATCGACACAGTAAGGCTTATTTTTATTTTTTATTTAATATAATTGTCGAAGTGAAGAGTAAAGGCTAGGTTGATAAGTAGTTTAACATATATCTATTTTAATAATCTGGAAATATCGTATATTATGATGTTAATTAACTGTAACTTCTTTTAAATTCATTTACTATTCTTTGATCATGGAATGATTATTACCTATAACCAGTCAGGTGCACTGTAACTATGCTTTGTCAAGAAACTAAATATCTATTTTAAATTAAATTTAACTACTTGGTTTTTTCTCTGGAGTACGTTTTTAAATTTAAATACTTACCTCAGTTCTACCATCTAGCAAATCCCCAGTCACAACCTAATCAAACGTGATGTATTAATCAGTTATAGAGTACTACTTTGTACAGTACTTGTATAACGGCTACAATCGTCACTTTGTTTTGTCGCCATTGCTCCTTTTATTCCTGTCGACTTGTCCAAACAGTTTATTGGTTTTGTGGATTTTTAAGATTCTATTATTTGGCGATATCAATTGAGTATTTGCCACGGTATAATTTATCGACATAAACACAATATTTCTCTATCGTGTTCTCTCTATCTTCTTATTTGTAAATAAACTTTGCACGGATTCTAATGTTTATGTAGATGATTTTCTAAAATTGCTGGTGGAGTGTGTTTACAGATGGGTTTTCTGTTGATTGCCTGTTGATATCGTCTAGAACTATGTGTATTTTTTAATGGTTTATCACTTTTCTAATTGAACTAACAGACTAATTGAACCAGAGCGGCTCGTGACTGAAATTTATTTTAGACGCTTTCTTTGCTAGTGCATCAGTTATTTTGCCTAAAATATTCATGTACCCTGGTGTCAATATCAGCGTAACTAAGCTGGTCATAACCAGTATGCATAGTGTGTTGATGTATTCCTCAATCCGGATACAGTTAGATGCGTTTAAGTGCCTAAGTTTCTCATGACTCTCACTTACTATAAAAGTCTATAGTTTATTCCATATTCTTGCACACGTTATGGACAATTGCATATATTCAGCCTGAGCAACTATGGAAGAACAAAGGTGATATTTAAACATAAATGTTTTATTTTCAAGAAATTAGGAAGAGTAAAGCAGTAAAGTGATATACATGGATAATGTACAAAAGGGTAGTATTTATTTTACACTTTTGCGGCTTGTAACTTAAGGGTAGTGTAAATACGATGAAGCCTTGCTTTTACGTGGTTCACGTGGTTCAAATGAAACGCACATATTAAACGCTAACAACAATCTCAAATTTAATAAATTAATCAGGTAGTTTATATACTATAATCAAAGGTGCAACGATATAATATGTAAATAATAGGTAAATGATTGCCATGAACTTTGTTGTGGTCTATTAAATGGTGTTGTATTACACGGTTTGTACTTAAGTGATATTGCTTTATCACGACCAGCGTTCATTGCATTGTTATTATTTTGAATAATAATAACAATCGTAGTATTTGCGTTAAATATACATAATATGATTGAGTAGTTTTTAGATGATTTCCTTATTTAATTTAAGAAAATAATATATCTAAAGAAAATTAATGAACATTAAGAAAAATAAAATATTAAAATAATATTTCCAGTATGTCCTAATTTGGACATACTGTCACTTCAAATTGAGGCGGAAGAAGTTCGAACATCTGAGCTGCAGGCAGAACCTCTTGTCGCTCAACGATAGTGAGGCTAGGGCGTCGTCGCTTCTTTTGCAGCATTGTCAAACCTTTGGTGATAACCAGTCCTCCAACCAACAAGCCAATCAATATCCCAACGACTGCTAAGGATGACCCATGTGTCTTCACGTATTGTCAGATAGATTTTTGAAACCTATGATTTAGTTCCTCTTCTTTGCGTCCACGAGGATGAGATCATCTCAGATTATATCGCTCGCCTCTTCTTGACTGATATCAGATTGACTGAGAGTGTGGCTGCTTACCTGGAGCTCAAAGTTATTGAGTAAGGGAATATTTAGTTGTTGCTGAGAACGAATAATTGTTGTCGAAATATATATCTGACATCACTGCATGATTCCCGTATCATGCACCCTTATCTGTTTTCGTTCTCCGCTACATATAACGGAAGCGACTTTGCGTACGTTGGTACTAAACATCCATGAGTTTACAGCTACCATTTTCCTACAAGCTGTGGTTCTTAACTGATACGGCTTTCGATGACATATTGATTGCTATGGAGTGTTATATAGTGCATCTATTACACAGTGATTATTGACTCCCATTTTCTTAATTGCGTCGGGACTACACAAATAGATAGTGCTAGTGATGACCCAGCAATCGTGCATCTACGCGTTTGTTAATTTAAAGTACTGCTGAACATTATAATTTATCACATCTACTGGTGTAGGAACTTCCATAATGGGGCCCACAGATTTCCACTAAATTCGAATTTCCGTGGAATTGGTGTGATACTTCTACGCTTTCATGCTGAAACATCAATTGTGGAAAGTATCCATACACAGATGTCATATCGATTCCGATGCAGGTTGCCTGGTGATATTTGTTTGTCCATTATTCTGACTTGCGGCGGTAGTGCAGCGTTAGCTTCTATTATTCTCTTGAGGATAATAACTGGAGATAGGCAGTCATATATATCCCCGTTTTTGTATGTGATTGCTGCTAATCCTTTGCAATGATTCTGCAATTTATGTGACATATTTTCAGTCATTATATATGCATTTAGCATATGAACGTTTACTTCATTCATTTTGACTTGTGAATTGTAACGTTGAACTTCATTCAGCGTAACAAATCCTTGGATAAAATTTACTTTGAACCTTTTTAGTTTGGTTGCGATTTGTTGTTCAGTATTATTTACTGCATGATGGTAGATAACATGAATTGCGACTACTCACTAATTATGTCCATTAGCCATTGTTGGCTTTGATCCAGGTTTATTATATCCTAGCAGACCTCGTTATTTACTTCAAAGATCGAGGTTACTTCGTTTCATAAGGTGCCTGTTCTTCTTCTACTGGAGTGTAGTAAATGTTTCAGGTTGTCAAAATCCTGCAATTGTTGTTCTAGCTGTAGGTTTAATTCAGAGCAGTCGGGTTCATATGATATCTCTGGAGCCTTGTCATAGCATTCCTTCACTTCCTGGACTACTCGATTAATCGTAGCTTCGTCTGTAAGGAATCTGGATGCTGAATATTTTACACCTTCCTAAGGATACCTATACCTCTGGTAGCATGCACCACTCCTAGATATTCTCCGTATATTTCTGTTTTTGGATATTGAATACTGAAATTCGCCTTCGCTGTTATTATCTACTTCAACATGGTAACAATTAATATGATGCATTGATACCGTGCAGTTGAAGTTCTCCATTGTCCCTTATGGTTATGAATTGTAATCTTCAGGCTGGTAGGTTCCTCCGTTGGAGGTGGCATTACTTCCTATTCATTTCAAACTAGAAGAGGAATTAATTTCGTTTTTCTGCTTCCTCCGGCCTTTTGGAACATATCTACATGTGTTTTCTATCCGCACATTCGGGAGTGTCGACGATATGTGCTAACGGTCAGATAGGTGTACTGATCGGGTATGGCGGTTCTACTAACGTCCAACCTGTTATTAGGTGACCTGGTGTTAATGCAGCTATTTCGTAGTTGTCCGTTGATTGAGAGCAGAGGGGTCCAGTATTGAAACATGCTTCTATCTGGCATGTTACTGTACTGAGTTCCTCAAACGTTAGGGGCTTGGTTCCTACAACTCTATGTAAATGGTATTTTAATAATTTAACTCCAGCCTCCCATAAACCATCGAATTGAGGCGCTGCGGGCGAGAGAAAGTACCAGAAGGTTCCCACCGCCGCGCTTCCAACGTCACTTGAGTCCCTTGTATGTATTACTTCTTGGATCTGTTTATCTAAATATTTTGCTGCCCCTACGACAGTGGTGCTATTATCGCTATATACATGTGCTAAGGTTGTCCCCTCCTTGCTGTAAAACATTTGAAGGAGCTAGGAATGAATCTGATGACAGATCGCTTACGAGTTCCAGGTATATGCCTCTAGTTCCTAGACAAACAAATATTGAGGTATAACCTTTATATGGCTTGACATCTCTTCCTTTTGACGTTTGTACCAGAATAAGTCCTGCGTATTCTGCTGCAGTGTGGCTGAATGGCTGTGATAGCGGTGATAGGCTCATTCTTGGTTCCGGTGGCTGGTCCTTCAATAGTAGCGCTATTTCGGCCCTAAATCTTACGCAACATATACACTTCTTTAGTAACTCTCTTCTCAATTTCTTGGCATTTGTGATCCAAAATTTTGGATCATAAATGCCTAGTTCCCTATATCGTATATAATTTATAGTTAATTCAATGCCTCTGTGTAATATTTTGTTATGGGCGTCATCTATTATCAGCTTTATAATCCATGATTTTGCAGGAATCATGATAGACTGGTTTCTATTGTATGGAATGTTTGCATTTTCTAATCTCCCTCCAACCCTTATTATTCCTTGCTTATCAATTACTTTATCTTTTTTAGAGCTTCTTCTAACTCTGTCGCTGATAATGATCCTGTTCCTGTTTCTTCTTATCTCACTAATTTAAAAAATCATTTATATATTCCAGGTTTTGAGCTATAAATTAAAATTTTTAAAACTATTCAAAAAGACTCCGTATATTCTTACATATTTAGATTCTCGTTAACACATGATCAAAAATGAGAAGTAATATTTTTATTTTGGCGTATATAATGTATGACCCTTATTAAGCGTCATTCATAAATAAATTGGCAAAAAAAATAATTTTTCTATTACGCAATAGTGTCAGATGTCAACAATTTCACATTTAACCCTGCATTAGTGTTTAATCTGAAAATAAATGATTTATATGGTGGGCTATAGTTAAATGCATGCAACACAAGCAGAAATTATTATCATTTCATGCGGGAATAATTTTCATTTGATGTGGAAACTCGCCAATTTTATTCACAAATTCATTCCAGCATCCAGCATTATTATATTATTTATCTTCCATAATAAAAGAAAAAATACGAGATAAAATATTATATAAATTCAAATTGTGAATGTACTATGCACATAATGTAATTTGTGCTATAATTAATTGTCCCTGTTCACATCATACATTACTGTAATACCATTATAATGGAAAAAAAAATAAATGAAAATATGGCATTATAATTAATTCGCACAATTTGAGTTTCAAAATTTAAATAGTAGAATAAAATGATTAAATAACACATTTTGCTCATTAATATCAGTTAAATGATTTTTACATCACTTATTATATTTCTGTATATTTTAGAAGTACTAATATCACAGAAGTATTTTTATTGGAATAAAAACTAAATGTATAAATCTTTTCAGCTATTCCTTGCTAACGAGGGAGTCCATTATAAGTCGAAAGCAACGTTCGACAAGACGTAGGACAAAACACTACACAAATGATGTTTCAATTGATGTCAAATGTCCTAAATAATTCATTGAAAGCATTTTTTTCTTATAACACAGCAGAAAAAATATTGGAGCACAGATAGTGACATGTTGGTCGTTGTATTATTATTGCGGCTTTTTTCGGGACTTTTTGGTTTGAAAAGTTGGGTGTCCTTAATTTTTTTTTTCACAAAAATAATCCTCTCTTTTGAGTTTCTGAAAATGCGTATCGAAAGTCATATCGATATTCGCCATGTTATGCTCTGCCACTTCGTGAATTGCAGTATAGTTTCGAAGAGAGATTCGGTAAAATACCGAAACTTAACAAAAATTATCAATAAATCAATGAGATCAGATCTGAGGAAGCATAA
>WYDF02089546.1:0-10923 GCA_009867245.2 Adranes taylori | reverse complement strand
TGTGTTGGTGGTTTATGTTTTCTATGGCCCATTCGCAAAAATTAACCCTTCTTTGATAGTCATCAGGAAGGAGTTCCAAGTAAGAATATCATTCGCACCAAGTACGCACCATGTCACTCGCACCAAGTAGGAATATCATGTCAATTAATTTATTTGTTTCAAAATTCATTTTAACCTTAATTGTTATAACAAAATTAATTGTATAAAAATAATAACTTATAAGAAATATTTATGATAAATGTAAATAATTTAAACAGCTGTTAAACGGTAAAAATAAATTGGTTTTGTTAATGCAAAGGTAACTAGATTAATATCTTAATCACTTATATTAAATTACACCAATATGTCGTTTCAAAGCCTTCTCCAACAAATTGTTTTTCGTGTTTCGTTAAATATAAAATAATTATTAATGGATGTTTATTTAATTAGGAACTATGAGACATAAATTCAATTAAACATAAATATTTTTTTCGATAAATAAATAAAAATTGTAAATAAATGTCAAAAAGGATTATTTAGTGTACGGTCAACTCGATCGAATTAAAAAATTCAACCAAATTGAGAATTCTGTTACAAAATTGGAAATATCACAAAAACAGTTGAAGTTATACATAGGCTGTTCCATTTAAAGAAATTGAAAAATACCCTACTACGCGTTTTGGTTCACCCTGTATACAATTTTCAATAAAATGCAAAATATTAAAGTAAAAGGTGAGGGTGTACTAGAATTACCAGGTCCAAAAACAGATCCAATATATTTGATTCTTTTAAGATACAAGCAGTTCAAATTACAACAATTTTGATATAAAAGCCATAACTTTTGCAACAACCGGTATAGACCTACCAAGTCTTAGACTGAAAGTTATGAAAAACAAATAGAATCGAATTATCAAATAAAAAGTATAGAATTCCATTTAAAAAAATGTATTTTGTGTTCCGCCTGCAGTTATAGAACACCTTGTATACATGAAAATATTTTTAGTTTGTGTATCTTAAAGCCCTAGAGACTTCTGCTTTGGAATTTTTTCTCCAAATTTTTCTCCATGATATGATAAAGGAGCAATTGGGCTTGGACACACTATTGGGACACCGGTATATATAGTCCTTATTCCGACGACAAAATATTGGGATTTATTATCAACATATGTAATATACAGTATTAACAGAGTACAATATTGAGCCAACGCTTTTAAAATATCTTAAGGATTTCTGATTAAATTGTTTAAAGCATGATCCAAAAAATTAGCATTAATGCTCATTTACGACTTAGCTTATTATGAACAAGTCATAACTTTTTCGCTTAGTATTTAACACATGTTAATACAATTTGTTTTTATAGATTTAACTGAAACTTAATAAGTTTTTCATATTATTAATAAATATTTGATAAAACGTATAACAATTCTTGAAATATAAGAAGCTTTTAAATAATTTGTTTTATTCCTATTTTCATTACAAACGATACGTACACTACATACTCCAATAAAATCTGTTTAGTACTTGCAATTCACAATGAGGAGCTAGTTTTTCGATTTTCGTCAGGTGTCTCTAGTAAAGCAGTCAAGTGCGTTCCGTATATATATATATATATATATATATATATAGAGCATATGTGATGGTGACAACGGAAAAATGCAATGAATAAAACATCAAGAAGCTCTAGAAGATAGGCATAGGAAAATATTGGAAATTGAAAGTCCGTGTAATCGAGATGATGTTTCAGTATGTGCTTCTATATACTTTATTGTGTTTTTCCATATATGTATGGATATTAGATGCTACCTATAGATTCACGATCAACAATTTGAGCACTGTTTTGTTATGAATGTCATTATTGCAGCAAATACACTTCTAATTATTTTAAATAGTATTCATTCGCATTGATACAACTTCGTGTACTCTTCCGTTCTTGTTGGTTAACGTAGGAAGTGGAGAAACCTTCAAAATACGAAGGAAGCCCAGCTCGTGCAATGAACAGTGTGGGATTTATACCGCATTAAAACTCCACTCCCTGTTAGAATTGTGTAAATTAGGGGGATGGGAAATTTATTAAAGAAGGCTTTAGGATTTATCATCCTCTTCAGCTTGGAACTAGTAGTGTGTAGGTAAATTACATATAGTGGTAGTAAGCTAATAGCTTCCAGTAAAAATACGCTATAGCATTTGCTTTACAGCGAAGGGAAACATGCAGAAACGTTGGTCATAGCATGGTCAATTGATTAAGGAATTTGGTTATATGAGGTTACCTGACTTCCTAGATTGATCTTATGTATCTTTTAGTAATTCTTGCTTGGCAGCGCAAGTAAATGTCTCTTGACCATTGATATTACCCTGCTTGCACCGGAGTGCAAGCGATATTCTGCTGCCTTATGGGTACTATTGCCTTATGGGTCCTATTGTACAGCAGGAGATGTGAATATTCTTGTTTATTGTTTTATTTGTATTTTTATGTTTTTAAGTTCATGCCCCTTAACGAATGGATAATGGTCCTGCATCGAGCATTTCCTGGAGGTCTTCGTGAGGCTCTTGCATATTGACTGAATGATTACGGCTGGTGGGTAGAGGAAATGTCTTATCGGCGGTTTATGACGCCACTTGTGGACTTTCCAATTGGACCTTAGCGTGTTATAGGCTATCGGGTTTTTTTCTTGTGAGCGCCTAAGTGGATATTTAGATTAAAGTGTTGTCAGCCTAGCACTGATAGGAGTGGCCGCGCAGTGTTCATATAGATGGAAACTTATAATGGAGTTGGTGCATTTTTCTGAGAATCGCACGCTCACAAGTTGTTAGCCTGTGAATTTCCTTACTTCTAGGAATCACAGCCTCCTAGAGTTGATATGAGTTTCCTCTGAAAGTTGATATTAGATCATTTCGTTTTCTAACTCTGTCTAAAGTCCATCTGAAGTTTCTGCTGAAAGTTATGCCTAGCTACGTACCCTCATCCCTTAATGGAATAGGTTCTTCTTCTTCCCATAGGCGGCGTTAGACTTTAGAAGAACTCTGATATTAATTTCTAGTACAATTTGAGTGCCGGATTAGACTACATTGTGTTTTTGTGGGATTTGATGTTACTCACCATTTCATTGCCTAGTCAGAAAACGTGTTCAGGCAATTTTTGTTACTGTTTGTGACCCGCATGCCCAAAAGGCTATGTCATCGGCGTATAGAGCACTATGACAATCCTGAATTTGAGGTTGAGGCATATCATAACAATGTGCAATGTAGAGTAGTGTAGCGAGCACAGAGCCTTGCGGGACATCGGCTAGAGGATAAGTTTCCCTAGATAACTCATCTCCTACTTTGATACGAGTGGAGCGGTTGGAGAGGAGGATGTGATGAATTGACGGGTGGTGGGGTGGAGTAGATTAAATTCTATGAATTTCCTAATTAACTGAATCCAAAGACTGGGAAATGTCCATGAAAATTGTTGAAAAAAAGTGACTACTGTTTAGAAAACAGGTTACACCAGACTGCAATTTCAGGAGTGGGTCGTGAGTAGAGCGAGATGCACTGAATCCAAATTGGTTGTCCTCGCCTGTGGTAACAAGAAAGAGGATGTCATCAAATTCTGGGAATAGGTTGACGTAGAGGTAGGAAATGAAACAAAGCTATTCAGCATGGTATAGAAAATCGCTCACCAAATCGATTTGTCTATTATTTCAACTTGGCTGTGTCGGCTTGCTTTGGCTGCTCTGCTGCTGACTGCTGCTGTTGGACGGTTTTCTTCGAATTCGTAAAATCAGAAACTAAGACGGGAGCGTTCGCTCAACTTTTGCTCTGTTATACGAGTGTATGTGGAGCAACAACACGACATTTTATTTTCCGACACAGTCTAACTCATACAATCCTATACAAATCACTGTATCAATTTCACTCTACGCGGAGTACATTATTCCTTTTTTCTGATCAGCATTCCCATGGGTAACAATGGCGCCAGCCAGCTTATTATATCACTCGCCACACGTGAAGATGGCAAGCGGCAGGCCAAATCAATGCTCCACACACAGGCCTGCATCTAGCGTGCATATTACATTATATATTAATGTAATTTGTATGCTTATGCTATGTATTATAATACGTATAAATCCTTATACATGTTATAATACATTAGTAATATAACATCTAGCGAAAGGTAAAGCAAACGACAGTTTATCTCCCTCTGCTGCATGCCATTAGATATGTGACTAAATTATCCCTACTCTCATACTCACATACGCTTCATAACATGTAAATACGTAACAGTGATAGTGGTATAGGAAATGCGTTTAATTAATTTAAAGCACCAGAAATCATGTTTATTTATCTATTACGTTTTATTTACCAGTGGCGGCCATAATATTGTTTATATATTTAATCTTTCTAGATACGGGTTGAATAATAATTTTAATTTATTTATTATGATGATGAATTATGTAATTTAGGGATATTTTTAACTTTTACAGTAACATGCTTTGTTACAATATATACAGAATCAACAAAAGAAAAAGAAAGCAAATGTGTTAAAAGTTTAAAACAAATAACTCACCTAGTAATAAGAAAAATAGAAATGTTTAAACCAAAATCTTTAAAAGAAAATCCAGTTGAATGAAATGCAAATAGTACATTTTTTGTCAATAAAATGAGGAAATAGTGCACCTAGATGTGCGCATTTGAAATTAGTATGTCATATTTGATTCAACGTCTATGTGTTTCGTAATCTTGCAAAATTAACAAATTGAATTTTACACAGGATGTATATCACAATAATTACTTTTGTTTTGTGTAGATTCTAGATTTTGGTAATTTGTAAGGTATTGACTGAACACTATGTATCTATTCATAATAAAAAGTTTCTTCCTAATATTGTGCAGAATATATGACCTTTATCCAGATTTTATTTGTAAAAAACCTCATTTATATGACATTTGACTCTAATATGAAATATAGAAAAAGATCGAACACAGTATGGCATTAAAGTCTTTCCAAAACCTTATTCGCGACAATACCATATGGAATATTAAAAGATTCATTTGTGACTATCGCGTCGTCGTCAACTCAGAAAAGAAAAAAAAAGTAGAAAAGAAAATACCCAATTTCCTTCTATCTTTTTTAACTGTACTGCTGCGCAAGTAATTCGAACGCATTTCATATATGTGTATATTTTCTATAATCGAAGTTGAAAAGCATTCGGGGTAAAGATCAAATATATAGCCAACCAGTTAAATATTGCTCGTATTATGTGGTTGGCATGGGGAAAAATTGAGCTGAGTAATCGCTTAGCGGGGTTAAAAATCCTGCTGATGAAAAATAAACACGGTCGCGTCATCGCGTAGATGTGTGGGCTTCGTTTTTACGTTTTTTTTGTGTTGCCTCCGTTATTGTAAGCTTGGCTCCTTTTCCTAAGTTAGTCGTATAATGGGGTTGCCACACATCTTCAGCGTGTAACAAATAAATTATTATAGCGCACAACAGAAAAATATATTTATAGCGCCCAATATAGTGACATATCCAAGAGAAAAGCTTTGAAGCAGATATTTTTCCGATTTAAGTTCTTGACTTAATCAGACCATAAAAAAGAGATATGTATTTATAATCTTCTGTCCATTAAAGATAGTAATCGCGAAAGCGGACCATGTGATGATGAAAGATATATGATTCGAGTTCAAATTTTTTTTTTGGGATCAAGTTTTATAGTGCCATGTTTAAGAAAATGATTGCATATGTGAGAATTTATGCGAAACTACTGGATTAATTGGAATGAAATTTGATTTTACCCTCTTCCGACTTTTGATGATTGGAATGACTCCATTCCGTTATCCTGATTTGTCTCTCCAAGTACGCGTAGTTTCGCGAATAGGTTGTGTGTTTAATATATAATACACCTGAAGATGTTTTGCTTCACCGAAATAGTTTGATATATGATGAATATAAATACTCCGAATTCGAGCATTACCGCCACATACAAAAATTCGACATCAACTCATCTTAAAGTAAATATCTGAACCTCATGGCGAAGATGAAAACCTACCTTACTAGTATAAATTACGATTCATATATCTCTACACCAAAGTATGACAAAGAGATCGAAATATCAAATCACTGCTAATAGCGATCTTATTTTATACATACATGCACCGATTCTCATCAGGTCCTATAAACCAAAAAATTCATTGCAAATGTGTTATAGTCTACCTGTGTCAGCGATTCAAATTTATCCCGCAACAATGATGTTTTAGTAGTACCAAGTTACAATGCGCCCTTTGTAACTTGGTTTCACTTCAAAACGTTCTACTCAGAATTTCAATCGGGTGTGTACGCACATTATATTATTGTATTATACGAGGAACATATATTCATTTTTGATAGAATTTATTTGTATACAACACTAGTGGACCCGGAAAACGTTGTTTTGCCCCCACCTGGTTTTCATATTTGCCTACGGCGCCTACAGCATTTCCTGGGCCAGCTAAATGGGCTATTTGCCGCAGCAAGCAACTTGACCTAATTGCCGCGGCTTTGCCGTGTCCAATGAGATGGTCTACTTGTCGCAGCTCCGACATGGTCTGCCGCGGCCAAAGACAGCGTCATGCCCTAATTACCGCGGCCAGCGATATCTCATAATTGCTGCTAATTGCCGCAGCTTTACCACGGTCAGCGTCATGCCATAATTTCCACGGCTGGCGACATGACCTAACTGCTGCGGCTTTGCCGCGGTCAGCAACATGGCCTACTTGGCAGGGCTTCGCCGCGGTCAGCTACAAGGTTTAATTGTCATGCCTTAACACCATGCTCTAATTGCCGCGGCCAGCGATGTGACCTAATTGCTGCGGATTTGTAGAGACCAGCGACTTACCCTGACATACCCCGGTTGCACAGTCTAGAAGTTGATGTGCTCCCTAAAAAATACATATATCTACCAAGTTTCATGATGACCGGTCAAACGGTGTCGAGGTCTATAAGTCTCAAAGATATATATATATATATATATATATATATAATTTGACTTTAAATCTCCCAAGTACAATATTTAGATTTTTGACAATTGCGATTGGTTCACAGTGTACCATTAGATTGAAACTGTTACATGTACTTGCCTGATGAGTACGCAAATACGTCGAAACGAGATCTCGTCGAAGGTTGGTAACATTTTTCAATATTACAATTAATATTAAGTTCTCACAAATTAGAACAATGAGATTTATTCTGTGTGAACATATGTAAGCTATTGCGATATGGCTAGATATTGTACTTAGAAGATTTAAAGTCAAATTTTATATTTCATATAAGTACAAAAAATGATGGGACGTATGCATTTCGTATACACATATTGTATATATATATATATATAAATACTATTCTTATTTTCTGCATTTTTAAAGTTTAGGCCGAAAATTTTCTGGACGGAGACGAGTGTACCGAGGAAAAAGTTATTTTCATTCTCTTGTATAGTATTGTCGCGTTAAAAATTGAGTTGTGCGAATTGATACTGACAAATAAATTCTGCTATCAGCTAAATCCAAACAACCCAACTAAAATGAATATGGTAGAGCTAATTAAAAGGTGTATTAGGTGAGTAAACTGAAGTACTAAATTATTTGTTCCAGGGAATGAGAAATATGTTAACTATGTTAGCACATATCTATTGAAATTTAATCTGATCAAATTTATGGGAGCCTTGTAATTGATTAAAGCCAATTGATCGACTTCAATCAAATAAATACGGCTCATCAATTAAATAAATTAAAATACAAGTAAAACACACAAAAAATTTAAACCGATCTATTTTTACATACAATTACAGTTATTTTGGATTAACTTATTTTGGAGAGTAATAAAACACTAACTTGGTATGATTTATTTGAAATACAAATATAGAAGCTTTTATGCAATAGAGTTTCCCATTCTAAGCAAAAATAAATAAAATACTTCTCTAGCAACATTTAATTTAGAAAATATTCAATACAGATCGATTGGCGGATATTATAATAAAATATACTGTCGTTCTGGTTATTTAAATATTCACAAAAATTAATACGCCACCGGTATACTTTATTACTGTTCAACATATAAATATAACAACTTGTAATCAATATGCGAACTTTTGTTAATCTATTGTTAATTTTTTTGAAAGTGAAAATTAATGACGTTGAAAATAAAATTATTTACCGAAGATTAAATGCATAAAACCCTAACGTATTTTTTTAATAAATTAATTTGTACTTACATTGGAACCCCTGACATTTTAGGAATAATAAAAGAAAATCGCGTACTCTAACGAGGAAAACTCTAAGATAAACTGTAAGAAAATTCTGAACATAATAAGAGCGCGCCAGGGGCGCCGAGAGACTTGACGGGCACCGCTAATTTTTTGTTGAGCCAAGATTTTTGTGTAAGATAAGATTTTTTTATTTTGTTACAAATAAAACACTACATAATGAATGGAACTTCTTGTCAAATAGCGATTTGACAAGAAGTGATATTGTTAATCTATTGACACATTAAAGACACAATATTGCTGGAAACGTTTGTGTTCATGTTTTAAACGGATGTATACACTTTGTGACTTTCACTTTATAAATTAGTTTTTTATACTACTTTTAAGAAACCGTGACGGGCCCCCTTTGCCCCCGGCCCCGCTAAATTGTAGGGGCTGTATCGCCTTCTCTACGCCCCTAAGAGCGCCTAATGAATAGATCTCATATAAAGAAATCAATTGCTGCCATCCAACGGACTCCCTCTATCCTACTCTTACTTATTGAATTGTAACCTTTTGAGCTCACAGCGCCCTAAGGACCGGGGGCTATGCCCGTGTACGCCTTAGAATATGTATATATATATAATTTATACGTGTAAGGAAAATGAATCTAACCAGTATTTTTCTGTTGGCGAGGTTATGAATTAAAAATTTTAAAAAATGAATATATTTAACATCTTCCTTTGGTCGTTTCAGTATAACAATACATAAAAATTATTACATCATGTTTATTATATTGTATAAAATTCAACTATAGCTTGATGTTTTATGGAGTTCATTCTAGTCAAGTTTTAACATACTTTTATAATTATAATTAACTTTAGCCTTGATTGAGGAGTTTGACTTTGAGGAGTTTTGACTTTTTAATAGTCGAAAGCCTTCAAGACACGGACAGGTGTAAAATGGAAAACAGGAAACCATATTATTTCGAATTGTTGTTAACAATGAAATTAGTTGTGGACGTTAAAATATTTTACGTTAATTAATAGGTGACATATTAAAATAACTTCATCATTAATATGTAAATTAAACGTTTCAAACGGGAACAATTAATTCATTGTAGCTATCTAGCGTAATAGTAAATATTCCTACATATCGGTTATTGATTGTCGCTGCGAACTATTAAATCAACTAAGCTTTGTAGAAGTGGGGTTAAAAGTAGAAAGGGGTACACAGCAGCGTAAGACGTTAAGAAGCCTCTCAATCAAAAGCACAATTTAAGCGCAATTTAGCGCATGTCAAATAGGGTTAAGCAGTACAAACGTCAGCTGTAAGCTGCTTTGCGACAGCTATAATTAGAGTGGGAAATTGAGTACAGGATACAAAAGACATAGTCTAAGGGGAAAAAATTAGAGGGGAAACTTGCAGGAAGAAATTGCAGGAATAGCTCTTGGCGAGTGGCTTGCGGTGGAAAGCCGTTGTAGGGGAAGCAACTCTTATAAAAACAATTTTTCAGATCGCTACAGCAGTCGAATTTATTTATCTAGTAACAACTCACCCTGCTGTATTGTCATAAAAGAATTAAACATTGCAGAATAATATGTTGAGGTTGTAAAAAAATCCGGGAATCTCAAAACTACCTAGTAATGGCCAAACTTGCCCTTAAAATTGTCATGTACCGTAGTTCGTTGACTTTTATTTGTTTGTTTCTATGGCCAAATGAAACCTTTATAACAAAGATAAAAAAATATTAGAAGATACCAGTGAAAGATAGTGCGCTGGGAGTCCCCGGAAAATAATGTTGTATCTTCGAATGATCCCTAATTAAAATAAATTTTCTATTCTTAAACAAAAAATTGTAATTTGGAATGATTTTTTCAATTTAATTTAAATCTTTAAAGTTTTATTGAAGTCTGATAAAAATTTGAAGGTTTGAACAAAAATTTTATTTTTTCTTGTCAATAATTTATTACGTTATAAAAAATGTACAAAGTCGTTTCAAACTAATTCCGTTAGACTAAGAGGTACATAAGTATAATGAAAACAAGTTTCATTATACGAAGGTGGCAGCTCTATGGATATTCCCTATTTCTTTTAAGTTTTGTAAAGCTGATTTTCCTCTTCGACGGTTTTACTGGGTGCAAGTGAGGAATATGGCAGCGTTTTTTAAGAATTAAGCAACAGAGGAATTGGCGCTTTACGCCCTTTATTGAGACGTTAGCAAGGAGAAAAGTTTTCTTTCATGTATCGAATTGGGGTGGATCAAAATTGAAAAACTGACAAACTAGACAATTAAATTTTATCGAATTTTGTATATTTCGTAGATTTTTGTTTCATGAATTTTAAACTGTTTCTTAAGGTTTATTGCTGTACTATAAAGATGGTGCTAAAGTTCGTTACACAACTTTTTAAAAAATGCAGATATAGTAGATTGCAAATTTATTTTAAAACTTGTAAATCAAAATGCAATTTTAATGGTATTAAATAAACTAACTACAGGAAATAACTTTTAAATGGCCCCAACTCTTTTTTTAGAGACCTTCTCTAATCTCGAATCATGTTGTCACATATTATTGAGCTCCTGAGTGTTTGAAGCATATTAAGGTTGTTTTAAGCGTATTTTATTTATATGACCAGGGTTCATTTTATCGCAAATGGAAGGTTGCAGGATTAGATGGAGACGACGACAAAAATGGCAAGAGCTGCGATAGAAAGAATGAGTATGGTGTGGGAAAGGAATTTTGGAGAAT
>WYDF02089545.1:0-24226 GCA_009867245.2 Adranes taylori | reverse complement strand
GCTAAATGGCGAGAATATAGATATTTAGTTATGGAATTTCTGGTTTCACTCTCAGAATGCGACGAATTGTTTCGTTATATAAAGATAACATAGATTAGTATAAATATACATTGATTAGTATAAATCAAAAAGATTTATATTTATAAACGCTTAACTCAATAACGCAGAGCAATAATTACTTTTCTCGCAATCGCATCATTTATGTATCTCGTTCTGTTAGAACATGGTACAGTATTTAATAGAATCGAAATCATCATCGCTTTGCATCCGACGCGGTATGCAGGTCAGTGCGATATGCAAATCGGTGCGGTATGCCAGTGATCAGTGCGTTAAATCCCATCCGTATGTCGAAATTGTTTGTTTTCCATGCATTTTGTCTATTGGAACCAAAATGACTAATGAAGCAATACAGCTGCATATTTTTAGCTGCGTATCCCTCTCGAGCGATACGTATGTTGACTGTTGAACTATGTGTGTATCGTATCTGCTGTTGGTGCATTGCATGCCTGTATAATTAAATATTCTGTTGCAGCTTCCTGAAGGTATAAATCTGCCAATGTCTTCAAAGTAGAAACCATTTTCCATTTATTATTAAGTTTGTTTTCAATGAACTGTCGAAAATGAGATGGTGGAAAAAAAATTTATAAAAAATTGTTCGAAATGAACAGAAATTCCTTTCAACTAACGTTGAGATACATGGCGTTCCAAACATATAAATAAAGTTCTTTAAGGAACGACATATTACTGTTGATGTTGGATTGCATTCAAAATTTAATGCCACAGAAATTTCAGTCAAAATTGACAACTCTGAGAGCTAATTCTACTTGTAGTATTTATGTGAAGTATGAGAGATTTAGTGAGCTCTAGCTCCTTACTAAAACATCCATCAAAGAAAAATTAGTTGAAAGAAAAGTAAGTAGGTAGCATTTGCAAGTGTTATATTAGGAAAAAAATGAGCTGACATACTCAAATGTATCCTAATATGGTTCCCGGACACTGCACGAACTATAGGATGGAATTAACTGTGAGTGATTCAATCGATGATGTGGGGGCTATATTGGGCATGAGAGCCCTTTCAAGTTAGTCACTGCCATATGGTGGGCAGTGACTTTCATTTCTGTCATTATACTGTCATTTCAAGCTTTATACTGTCATTTCAATAAGGCTAAATATGATAAAAGTAGACGCCCAAACGAATGAATCGTATATAGTGGGTTAATAAAACGTCTTTTATCATCTCAATTCCTATCTGATTTTTCTATTATGTATGATGTTTTAGTCAAACTTTCAACGTTAATAGAATGCCTCCGAAATAGAAATACAACGTTTGTAGATGCAGACAACCTTATCAGAAGAAGTATACGTTCTTGTTGTAATTACTTAAAGATAAACCAAATGCCTCAAGTCGAAAATAGCAGCCACTGGTAGTAACTTTTTTTGGCGTACCCCTGATACGAAATGCTAAAATGATATCTATCAACCATCAACAGCTATCAACCATCAAGCGTTTAATTAACAATATGAGATGAATGGTTCTAACACCATTCGATATAATCCGATCCATTCAATTCGGTTCGTCAATTCGAAACTATTGATGATTCGAAAGCAGCAAATAATCATCAACAGCTGCGTGCTCCACCCTTCAGCAAGCATAATACAATAATACAACTTACTTCACTTTGAACCGAAAGTGCTAGAAAGCAACAAATGGCCTTTAGTCCAACTCGTTCGATATCGCGAATTGACTAATTACGGTGACGTATGTTGTTGTGTCTACACATGTTGTTGATAGTCATCCTACACGGAGTGGTTGAGAGGATGCTGATGGTCGTCGTACAGTCGATGCATTTTTATCTGGTTTGTTGTTGATGTGAATTATTTGTTGTTTATTTTCACGTTATGGATGTAATACAAGTTTTCAACTACTACAAATGTTTTCGTTATCGTTTCGTTTATTCATCGTGTCCAGTCGTTTTTGGCTTTCGATGGCTTCACTAATAATGAAATCAAAACAGTATTTAACACACTTAAAAACAACTGCAGCATATTATCCAAACCAAAAGATAAAATTTCACTAGCAAACCAAGTAGTGTATGAAGTGCCCTGCAATGAATGCGATTGGTCTATGTCGGTCAAACAAACAGAACAATATCAGCCAAAATAGCTGAACATACTACAATGTCAATAAGAACCTCCGCACATCTGCTCTTGCCCAACATAACTCAGCAACCGGTCATAGAATAGCTTTTGAAAACTCTTGTTTAGCGACTGAATCCCTGGTACTGGAGAAAAATAAGTACTGGAGAAGGCATAGAAATCGAAAAACGACTGAATACGATGAATAAACGAAACGACAACGAAAACATTTCTCGCACTTGGAAACTTGTATTACATCCATACCACTAAAATAAATACAACAAATAATTCACATCAACAACAAACCATGCAGGTCGCATGCGAAACGCATTACACAATAAGTTTTCAGATTTTCTCTAAGCCTCGACAAAGCTAGATGTGACTTTGGTGAAACGTTGGCACACTGAAATGACTACCACGCGAGATAGAACCCTGAAGACAAACGACGACTCATCAGATTACACTCGCGGAAACCTCAACTTTATATATATATATATATATATATATATATAAACTTGTCATCATATGGTTGTCGTTATCGTTATCGTTGTTATAATTGTCGTTATAGTTGGAATTATAGTTGTCTTTATCTTGTCACTATAGTTGTCGTTTTGTTGCTCCCGTCTATCTAGTCGTTGACTCCCTCCCGTTTAGTCGTTGATGTCAATAAGTCCAATCCCTCGTAGCCATTATCTCATCGTTGTCCTGGTCTTCCTTACATCTATCTGGTAGTTGACTCTCTCCCGTTTAGTCCTTGACACCAACAAGTCTAATCCCTCATAACCCCAATCTCTCGAAATCGTTGCCTCGTCGTTGTCGTGTTGTTGCTCCCGCTTATCTAATTGTTGACTCTATCCCCTTGTACTTTAGCAGCTAACACCAGTAAGTCCACTTCCTCGTAACTCCAATATGGTAGCCCCCTAGTCTGTATGTCTGAAGATGGCCCGAACGTGTTGATATTAACGTGAGTTATAATCTTAACAATTGTACTGCACGTTGTAGTAACTAAGTAAGACACTTCTAAATGATTTATTAATCTTTATTAACCTACTTTTTAAACCTACATTAAGCTTAATTACTTTAAGTTTAAGTCAACCTTCATTAATCTCAACATTTTTTTAATCTTAACCTTAACATTATTAATCTTATCCTTTATTACCTTGTTATTACCTTGTACTTTATTTATGCAACTTTATTAATATTTTTGAGATTGGCTGGTTGTCGAGTTGTCGATTGGCTGGTTGTCGTCGAATTCGGACGTGAGTTTCTCGCTGCGTTATAAATAGACGTTGTTATATGACATGAATAAAGTCAATAAATTTCTAATCAATAAAATAAACATTGATGTTTTTTTTTATTTAAAAAACGTGCTCTCCTTAATAAATTAATATTAATTTCTTTATTATTAACCTTTTTTAAATATGATATTAACCTTTATTAACATTTATTAATTAACCTTTATTTATTAACGTTTATTATTTAAACTTTATTAATTAACTTATATTAATTTATTTACTAAATAACATTTATTAACCATAACCTTTATAAACTTTAACCTTTATTAACTCTATTGACTTTTATAAATTTTAAAATGTGATTCTTTAAAACTAAAAGACTATTTTAAATATATTAATGTACTTGACTACGGCACTGTCTAATAAATCCAATTGGTTGCAAGATAGGAATAACGCAGTGAAGGATATACAAGGAAGAAAATGAAGATGTAAGGGACTTGAATTCAGCCTTGGATTCTTACTGCAAGGACGCATCCTGAGAGTTATTCACTTGCGACGTTGTCGGATCTAATCAGGATTAACATCTATAATTGTTGGATTTCGTTTGTTCCAGTAACAGATTTCTAGTTTTGCAAACCAACTTGAATACTATAATTTGGATTTATATTTTTAATGGGCTATATAGCTTGCTCATAAGTGTAATACAGGGTTATTATTAGTTTTACGTCAAGATTTTGGTATATTTAATATTCTTTCTATTGAAGTAAAAAAAAAATGATTTAATACGTTTTGTGTCAGTGTCAGTGGTGATATTTCCTAGCCAGCATGATAGTGGTGGTTTGCTGTATTACATTCAACACTGCATCATTTGTATTCGTTTTCATTATTGTGTTGATATAATACTTATCTGTCATGGATATTTATGAACTGAAAAGAATTAATATATAGTTTAAGCAGCAACATAAATTTTGCAAAAAGTAAATAAATAATTTCATACATATTGCACTCTCGTAGGTCGTGGCCATGTACTTTCCAGCGAATTATGAAGGGCAGTTGGAAAAAAAACTAAGGCCGACAGGGAATTTCTGACTTCATATTTGGGATCAGCGCTCAAAAGTACATAACATTTACCAAATATTAACCATGAAAGAAAAGAATTGTTGTCCAGTGTTATCTGACAAAGTCAACCTTTCGCGACCAGCGATTAAGTTGTCATGCTATTAAGGGCGACTTCTGGGAAGTAGCATATCAGTAATCAACAATTATATATCAAGTTATGACGGGTCATTTCGAACCCTAATTACTGTAGTCTCTCTTTCGACTTATCTGCATTTATTAATTCTTGCATTTTAGTTTACAACCCCTATCCCCTATTTTTACTTCGAAGCGACCAAGCGGGGCCGCTGTCAAAAGAAGTTAGTCATGTTAGGCGATTAAACAAAACGAGTTAACTTCGAAACGAACCATTAAACATCTACGTCCACGGACGCCTCACCTTGTTATAGATCCATGTGATCCAGCTCCAGCACTATGCCAATTAGGAGGTTTGTCTCCAATCCCCGATTTACCGATTCCTCCAACAGCTCCAGACGATTGGTTCCATTACTACCAACAAAGCATAGTTCTATCCAGTAACCCGTGAAGATCATCATCACAGTCTCGACAGGTATTATTTTCACGAAAGCGACTAAGGTTCTTGACATTCACCTTCATCACGCAACAATATAGATACATATTCCACAACCACCTGCTTCATTAAGCGAGAACCATTCGATTACTTATCGAAGAATTTTTTCTTAAAAACATGTCACACCTTGATTACATAGTTCACACCTTCGATCTTATCCAATTGTTGTATGATACATTCGTGGCCTTTAAAAGTAGACATATACATTAGCATTTTACCCTGACTGGCATCAGCACCGATACATTTGAATAGTGACGCAGCCCTAAGAGACGTTTTGTTTTTAGCCATCGTCAGGACTGAAGAACTTTGCAACAAATCAATTTATATCTCATTCAATTTACATCAAATATTCAACAGTTATATATTTATTTGTTACACATGTTTCGAAGACGACCTGCTTAATCTAACTAATTAATTAAACAATTAATGTAGTCGTGCCAATAAACGACGATACCCATCCATATGATCATTTAAAATATGCCAATATGCGGCTCTCGTATATGAACAAAGAGAAACCAGTGGTGTTAGTAACAACGTGGCTCTATAGTCCGTTTCATGTTTTCAATTGTGTACTTAGCTGCTTAGAGTACACGCTAATACCATAAAAAACTGACTTCTCTACAATAAGTAGGGTAGTACTCATTTGTTGCAATAATCTTGTAGAAACAGATTATCAAAATAGATCTAGTTTGGGAGTTAATTCAAGATTAATGCAAAACACCTTGCATATGTCAACCAACAGATATTAAACATATATAGAAGATTTAATAAAATAATATTAATAGGTTCAGATACAGAGTTAGTATGTATTCAGTTACACACATACAATGACGTTCTGACAAATAAGGGTGTTGATAAAGCTTAATATCTTATAGCATAAATGGCCATCCACCCGCGTTTCATCGACATTTTTTCTGATTTGTTAGTCTCTCATATTTGTTACACATTTTTCGAAGACGACCGGCTTAATGTAACTAATTAATAATTAAACAATTAATGTACTCGTGTCATTAAACGACGATACTCATCCATATGATCATTTATTATTACATTTGTATTTTTAACATAGTAAATAGTTTGATACAAAAACTCATACAGTATTAGAATTAAAACATCTATAGTATCGTGATAATATAAGTTGACTAATTAAATCTAATTCGAATCTTCAAAACTAATATTCTAATTAATAAATTGATAAATAAAATTTTATTTGTAAAAGATAAACTACGCGAAATTATCAAAGACTCCGGCCCGAGCGAAAGAAATAATCCTAAAACGATGCCGACTATACAGGAGTAGTATTTTAGAGACATTTATACAAATGCAGTGTCGCAAAGAAAGCCAAAATTCAAATGATGCCGCCTTTCGCGCGTTTAATATCAAAGCTGCCGCTCGCGTGTAATGTCAAAGATCTTTTACCGCAAATCGACTGAATTTTTACGTTCATATCGGAAAGCTTTGTTCCAGTTATACATGCATATTTATTGTAGGATTTTTCCGCATTTCAAATCTTTTACAAAAGCGATTTATTCTTATTATTATCGTTTTTAATCGAAGAAGTTTTAAACGTTTACTTCCATCGCTCATTTTTAAATAAGTCGTTAAGCCTTTCACCCGCTTGTGCCTTCGGCTGATCTCTGATTGGTTATTAGTTTCATCAATTTTAGCAATGCGTTTTCAATGCAGTGCTTCTAATATTTTGACGGCATAAAGGATATCCGTTACAAAAGCAATGTAATTTTGATCTTTAGAAATATCAACGGAGCTGGAAGGAATTTTTCTATTGACAAGAATAGCGTTTTCTCATCAAATTACACATAAAAGGAGCCACTCAATTTAGCTTTCTCCAGGCGCATTTTGGGTCTTATTCTGAAGTTTAAGGGAGAAGATTTTGCACAATTCGAAATAATTCTCCATTAAATAATCCACTTATTCTTGTAGAGTGAGCTTAATTAGAAGTTTTGAATCTGATGGGCATCTAAGTAGCGCCAGTGACAAATCGCTTATTTTTTATTTTAAAATTAAAGAGGGACGCCAAACGTCTGGTCTATCAGATTAGTAGAGACGACCGAGAGAAGTCTCCCGGGAGACCTATGCACCCGTCGTACCCGTTCCATCCACTCCACCGAAGCAGCAAAAAGAGCCTACAGCGCCCCCCCGCCCTCCGCCCCACCTTTTCCACCTACAAGACCAGGCGATATGCCATTACCCGCCACACCCGCCAAAGGAAGGCTTTATAAAGAACCGCGTAAATCGCATCATCGACGCTTGTTCCGTTATTACTTCGGTGACAGCGAATAGATCCGACATCACCACAACATTCATTTTTCTACGAAATAAAATATCTTCATCATGTCAACTAGCTAGATCTATCAACAATATCTTTGTTAAACCATTCAACCTTCACATTATATTCTACCGACATCATGGAGAAGTAGATGAAAATCCGAAATCCACAGAATAAAAATAAAAGCAATATAGTGGTTGTAAAATAAACCTCAATCCTGCTTGCTTTAAAACTCTGTAACAAGGTTTTTACAAACATCAGTTAATACTAATAAAACGTGTTATAATATAATCTATCATTTTTTCTCTTGGTTTTCATGATACTTCTGAAAAATTTTCCAATCAGAAAAAATTACGTTTCCAGTTTACATTTCCTTTCCTATTTCCGAACTTGAGATTTGAACAAAGTCATTTTTGTCTGAAATGCTCAATATATTCAAAGCTATATATCGAACAAATTAGATGTTGGCATTAAATGTGGATCATGCAATAGTTACGCGAATATGTGTGAGAGTAATAAGAAATGTTGGAAGCAAAAGCAACAAGATAAAGATGATGGGGGAGGGATTAAGTAGAGCGTTACGCGAATGAAAGCGTAATGAAAGTGTATCTAGCTGAAATTGGAGTTGGGGGTTAGATAATGGTTTAAGGAATTAGTGATAGGTGAGGGGGTATATACTAATTTAATAAATAGTTTACATAGTTGCCAATCAATGCGGAAATATGTTGTAATATTAAATTCATCTTTTGGTCAGATGTTGCTACTGAAAAATATTTACTTCAAATAGATTGATAGTTATGTAATAATAAGAGCATATTAATTGCGTATGGAAATGGGATACATTATCTTCTAAACTTGAAATATAATTATGGAAATTTCAGCTGAATAAGTTTGATTTGGTGATACTTCTTATTGTGAATTTTCGTGATAGCAGTTCTATTTTATAAAAATCTTAACTCGTTCCAGCTTTCGCAAAGTTACATATGTACAGAGAGAACGTTCAGATGAATACATATTGTGGTACCATAACAGTTATATGTTATATTGTAATGTGGAGATTTGTCCACGTTCCTGTTTAGGTTGATGTAAAAGAATTGGGCATTAAGTACTCACAAATAAGATGAATACGTTAAAATTATTAGACGCCATAAAAGGTTGAGTATTGTAAATAAGATTTTAGATAAGGGGACAGTCATCGGCTAACTTATAATAGATCTATTTTATGATCAAAGTACGAAGATAAATATTATTTATTGTTTATACCCTATTCTAATTAATTACATCTTAAACAAATCAATTGTTCCAAAAACCTATGCATGGGAACAAAGTCCATTTACCGATGTCACACAGGTGTTATAGAAAATATTCCAAAATTTGCTAATGAGATTCGCAAATTAATCATTACTAAAAGTATGCATATCGGTATGTGGAAGGGGACCTGAGATGTATAAAAACGGTTCACCCACATCAGTAAGGGATAGTAATTTTGGGCGTCCGCCGAACGTCGTAATGTCCAACTAAGCAGCGAAATAATAATCTGGAGAAAAATAGTATTAGATTAATTATTAAATAAAACATAAAGTCATGTCTAATTAAAGTATGATAATAAACTTATTACGTATTTTATGATGGATTTGTCTAATATAGCGCGGTACTTACCATTAATATTTTTGGGAATAATCCAGATAAATTACCTTGAGTATAATTCTGATGAATTATGTAAAGTAGAGTGTAATTAGTAACAAGTTTGTTGATCAAGGTAAAGCCAAAAGAAATACAAATAAGTAATTAAGATAATGGTGCGTTACTATAGTATAATAAAGAAATAGTTTGTGTACAGCGGCAAAATCTATAAGTACCTAGTTTAACATTTCTTTGATGTAACTGAACAAATCATAAAGTCACTTTTATTCAACTGTTGATTTATTTTATTAATTACAAAGCGTTGATTACTTTATTTTACGTATGGGCATGAATGAGCATGTCACTGAAATGCATGTAAAAATTTCTATCGACCAATACAATGTAATTAAGTTTAATAACTGTTTCATATATGCTGCCTGAATTATTAAGGCTTATGACTATCGTTAAGGATTGACGTTACCAGTAATTACTCAACCACGAAAGGCACAATTGGATCTAAATGGCACATCCAACTTTGCAATGGTCCAGCCTAGTGTTTTATTTTAAATTAAGTGGCTTAACTAAGGGATTTAGAGTAGATATTTCCGCATCAATTATTGAGTTAATAACTTTACTAGAAGTAGCTAAACTAAAGTATTATCAGAATAACGAAGGAGTTCAGGTACCTATAATTGTCAGCAGGGGATTGCTACGCTAACTCATATAAAAGGCCCCTCTCATCCATGTCACGTCTGAGAGAACAACCCTCTGCCATGTACGTGACAATACAAATTTAAAAAATACGTGACAATATAGAAGGAAAGATTTGAATCTACAATTGGCAGAAATGAAAATTGTAGCAAAGTGCACGTAGCAAAACCGATTGAAATTGAGATTGAGCTAATTAGCATGAACGACCAGGTTATGACGCACGGTAAGGGTATTCGACCAAGTTGCGTTTAATCTTCATTTCTATTCAATCTCTATTCTGAAACTATATTCAGAGAAGCATTTGGGGAACCCATATACGCATCAAGATAAACGATAAAAGAATCAGCAATCTCCGCTACGTCGTAGACGGCACCGTGGTAATAGTCCACAAAGTCGCAGATATACAGAGAATTATAGATTTTATCGTTACACAGAGCCAGCGTTTCGGTCTCTTCATGAACGTCAAGAAAACAGAGCTCGTGGTTTTCTCCAATCAGCAAGTCTGGCTCTTTAATATATAAATTATAGACCCGTCGAACCAGTACGTACATTTTGATACCTCGGACCTGTCCTGAAGTCATCAGAGATCAATTGAGGATAGAATAGAGCAGGTTCGCAGTCGAAAATGTAACGTTACAAAAATGAAGACTGAAGACGTTTTTAGTAGCAAAGCTTTTGAAAAGAAGATAACAAATAGAAAAGTTTCATCAAGTGCAGACGATATTGAATGGTAAAAATGCAATAGGTAAGATATAAAATAAAGAACTACAAATAGTTTACGTAAATTAGACCACCCAAGAAGGTGCCTTTTAAGACATCAAAAAAAAAACGTAAAAAAAGAAAAAGGAAAGTTATGTTTTCCACAGGTGAATGCTTCGGGATCGATTCATCATTGGTAAATGCTTTCGTCACTCCATCTTTCATATAATGGAAATCAGAAGTTTTACTATAGAGTAAAGGGGACTAGTTGTGTATCGTACACTAATTATCGAAATATCCGTACTCTTAATTTTTGAAGTGAGCAACAGATGACTCTAGTCGTTCGTTTGCTACGCATGTCAGTTGTCACTCAGAGAAGTAATTTTGCGTTGCGCAAGATTGTTTGTTATAATTGTTGGCAGAAATTTCAAGAGAAAAATAAAGTAAATGAAGTTGCACTACTGTACGTACTTCTATATATAATTATAAGCTTTCAAATTTACTCAAAACAAAGTCAAATGTAAGGAATTTGGGCATTCTGCCCGATTTAATTACCTTTTTTGCTCAGTAAGGCCCAAAGCATTCACTATACTCATTACTTAGTTTATAGATTAAATTATTGGTAAATACTTAGGAGTCGATTTTCGGACACTTTTGCTCAGTAAGACCCGAAGCTTTCATGATTCCGATTATGTATTTGATAGAATGTAATAAAATATTGGTGAATGCTTAGGGGTCGATTTTTTAATCCTCACTATTTTCTTGTTTGTATATCGTCGGCTATGTAAGAATGTATACAAACTTGTGTGAGTTAATGTTTTATTAATATTATTCTTTAACGCTAGATGTCAGTAGCGTTTTAAAAGTAACTAGATTTACGCTGATAGTTCAAATCTAATTAGATTTAAAATAAAAGTAATAAGAATATAACTTTTATGAATATAAGGTAGTCGTATTTATGATTATAGGCAAAAAGAAATAAAACCAATGAAATAAAATAATATAGTCAATTAATTAGCTGATTTAACTAGCTTAGATTAATATTTACATTAACCTTAAAATTAAATTTAATTCTTTCACTATAGTTAAGGAAAGGCTTCTTTATCTTCTCCCCCATATTTCTGTACCTCCCCCATATTTCTGTACCTCCCCCCTCCCCTATTCATCGTATCCCTTTTTATTAGTCTACCCATTTCTAATCCCTCCTCATTTCATCCTTTCTCTACATATATTCTTATTTTCTCACAACTTCATCTGATTCTCCATTACCTCACTCTTCCTTTTCTTCCATTCTCAGAGAAAAAAACAAAAACAACGGTGTGCATGATGTGAAAATAATGAGTATTCATTCTCTTATCCATTTATCAAATTTTTCTTTCTTTTCCCCTCATTCGAAATTCTTTTCATTATTTCTATTCCTTTTCCCTCCTTACCTAAACATACCCTCATTTTTCTCCTACCTACTTTCATTATTACTCCATTCTATCCCTTCACATTCTTTATTCCATTTACTCCATTTTTGATCCTCGCTGTCACATATTCTCCACATTTTCTCTTTTTCATCCAATATCCAATATTTATTTCCACCCTCTCCATTACCACATCTAAACCACGCAATCATTCGTTTTTATTTCATACTTAAACTTGATAAGAAATATCCACTCATCTTACCATATTCAATGATCCATCTACATTTACTGCTACACCTTCTATCTTTTGCCTCTCCACATCCAGCATTCTTTCTACAACTTCATTAACCAGTTCTTTACTTTCATTCATCTTCTCAAATCATCTACTTAAAGACCATCCAATTATCTCATTCACTTTTTTCTGCTCTTAGCCCATTCATTTTCACATTTATCTCTTCCTTCCTTCAACAATCCTTCAATATACACTTCCTTGACCACACTACATCCTTCATCATTCATTACCTTCTTTCAAAAATTCTCCATCTTTTCACTTCGCTAATCCAACATTTTTACATTCTCATCTCCTGCAAAACTATATAATTAGGTGTAGTTTTGTCTAATTCCAACATTCTTTTAATACAACCCACCTGAACTTTCTCCATTATCTCTCTTTCTTTCACCGCCCAGTCTTCTGCTCCATACATCAGAATACTGTTCACACATGCTTCCATTATCTTATTACTCATTTTCATTCATTCTCCAAACTTTCTTTCCCACGCCAATGTCATTCTTTCTATAACTCCCTTTTTTAGCAGTTTTAAATGCTCCTTACAGTTTCCGTTTTGTGTTAACACATAACCCAACTATTTATACCTCTTTGACCTCTCAATTTGTCCCCATCTCCCTATATTAAATTCATCACTTCTAATTTCTCTCTCTCTCTCTCTCTCTCTCTCCCTGCACACCATTATTTTTGTTTTGTTTTCCACATTTACCTCTAGACCTTTTCAATCAATTTATTCATTTCTTCCCTTCTACTAGCCATACATATAATGTCATCTGCATAGGACAGAGACCACATTTTATTTCTTCCAACCTTAAACCCACCCGATTGTCCTCTCATCAATTTGTTGATTTGGTCTAGAAGTTCCACCAGTGTCCTCCCTGTCATTTCCTGTCTTATTGTCGGCACTGATAATCCTTTTGTGTCATTTGTTTGTATTATTGACGAACTTGGATTGAGATCCCCCTCTGCTTGGCGCGGCTTCGTGAACTCTTAGGGTTTGATGTTCTGGGAACTGGTCAGCCGTTGTCCAAAACCCACACTGAAAGTTGCGTCAATGTAATACCGTTTTTATGCTTCCTTCTAGTTGTAGTATTTCTGAGGTTATCCATTTGTACTTTTTAACATGCTGGGTATATATAACCTAACATATTTCAAAAATGCTTATATTTTATTGAAAGCGCCAATATCGACCGACTAAACAGTCTTCAAACTTCTCAATCAATTCGATAAATAAATCAATTAAAGCTTTATCATCTTCAATTGCTTCGTAGCACTCCAAACAAGACAATCCATTTCAATAGTTTATAGATTTTGCTCCATTTATTTTATATCAGTTTCATCATCACATAGTTTTACATGTCGCCTTGTAATTAAAGTTAGTTTTCTTGTTGTAAGCTTTCAATCGTTCCTCACGAATCTTTGCTGCTACTTCGTCTTCCTCATCTGGCGCAAAAAGATCTACATAATCAAGATCGTCTTTTGCAAGAGCTCTTGCTGTAGAGCCGAATTTTAATGGATTACCTATAAATGCTTTCTGTTCAGCTGTTGAGTAGGATTTGATATGGTTCTACCATCTTAAAGCATGTTGCAAATTTGGTGGAGGCCGTTTGGGAAGAGTAGTAAAAGTTTTAACATCTTTTGAAATGTAACTTCTACATTCAAGATATTGGTTGAGTTGTTACTACTGTTGCATCTCCAAAAGCCATATTTTTGATACAGCATTTTATATATATTTAACAACGTGGAGTACACGGATGATGTACGGCATAAATTGAAAGGGTTCTTGTCATTCACACCACTTTACATAAACGAGTCTAAAATAATAAGGGAGAAATTGTGGGATGAGTTGGTGTTTCTGAATGAATGATAAGGATTATAAGCGGAATGTATGAAGAATGCAGGATTTTCACAGGTTTCTGGATCTGCAGTTTTCCTAATGTCAATCCTCTTTATATTTGGACCTTTCTCCGTATTATTGAACTGGTGTACACTCATATAATAGAAGGTTTTTAAACCTTCCATTATTTTCTAAAGCACACGCTATATTTATATTCACCCGGTATTAACTTTTAGATAATGATGAAAGCGGTTTGTTGAAGCAAGAATCGCTAAAATTCAAGTAATTCTGGCTTTGTATTTTCACGAGAAAAGTAAATAATAGTTTCGAAATTAGGCCGTTGGTAGTGATAGGGTAGTGGAAAATTTGATTATCCTGCGATGCAGAAATTTTGAATAGACTAAAGATAAACTAATTATCTACACAATTTTCACTACTAATGTATATTTATTTCAGAGTTTCTATAGCAATACAAATATGCAAAATACATATTACATATAATATTTATCTTTTAAAGAGACACTTAAAATTAGTTTCGGACTGGAGAGTAAATTAAATAATAAGCTATCACCTATTAAGGTCGTTTCAAATATTTTAAGTATACTGTCATGGGGAGTAGATTTGTAGTATAGTTTTTTTTTCCACAATTCATTTATTCAGAAAACTTAATAAATTTAATCAAATAATTTTTTTAAAGAGAATAAAAATGTATTTGAAAAAATTCAATTTCAAAATTTCGGTATTCATTAATTTGGTTTAAAATTAAAAGTTGTTTTAAGAACGTGTAGAACGTTTTCCTATTTCATTGGCGCAGGAAGTAAATAAAATTTACTAATGTTCGTTTGACATGCGCTAAACAATCTACATTTCATTATGTAACTTGCACGGTATTACCTTGACGCAACTTTCAAATACAAAAGGTATTATGATTTAATCATAAAAATATCGAAAACAAACAGGTGCAAAATAATTGTCGAAAGACTTTTGAGGATAATTATCATTCATTACGGTTTTGTGTTTTGCGAGAGTAGAAGTAAATTTATAGATGGGTTAGAGTATAAAAGGAAAGAAATTGTTTTTGGAATCGGCATCAAGTATAGCAAATCAAATAAGTTTATTAATTTTTGGAATTTTTATCTTTGGAATTATAATGATGCCAAAAATGTGTTGTTTATAAGTTTAAGTTTATCTATTTTATTTTTTATTATTTAACGCCCTATTTTAATTTTCTCGAAAGTACGAAAATCTCAATTATCAAAAGAAAATATAGTTACAGAAGAATTTTCATATATTGTAGCGTGGAGATCTTTCTAGGATCCTGCCAAGGTTGAGACTAGAAAGATTGAACATGAATAAAAGAACTTATAAATTATCAATCGAATTGAACTTATGAATTTATGGTATTACCTTGACGCAACTTTCAAATACAAAAGGTATTATGATTTAATCATAAAAATATCGAAAACAAACAGGTGCAAAATAAAATACAATTAACATTTAGAGAATCATTCAAGCTTCTAGTTATGAAGTAAAATATAGCGTGAATACATTTTAAAAACATCTTCATTAGTTCAGGGATTTCAGTATAGAAATAGATTAAGTTCCGACGGAACTAGAGTGATTCCGAAGCCTTTAGCGTTCAAATTATCGGAAGAAATGAATATTTAGGAGCTGTGGCTTAAAGAAAGTTAGGGGTGGTGTAATAACACTAAACTAAGTGGGCTATGTCACTGTGTAAGTAACCAAATTAATTTAACTGGTAATTGATTGATAATAAATGAATGGACGCTGTGTTGGGTTTATTAATATAGGTACCAGAAGTACATCTGATTTGATTGACCTCAATCGCGATAAAAGGTAATTAACCCGACAGCAGTATAGACACTTAAGTGGAATACATTGGCTAAATGTATTTTACCAGAAGACGGGAATAGCGAAGATTCTAGAATGTGTTAATTATGTACAAATTAATAATGACAAAAAATATGCATATCGATAAGTGGAAGGGGATCAATATGTATAAAAACGATGCCCAGTTCTAGTAGATATAGTGATTTTGGGCGGATGCCGGAAGTCGTAATGTCCGACTAAATGTTGACCTGTGGCCAAATATGTTGAAGGATCAACTAAAATTAATCCGCTTCTGCGAGAGTTTTGTGGGCTAAGATTCTTAACTTTTGAGATGAACGAATACAAGTTGGGATTTTGAAATTAAAGATGTTTATTTATAAAACTATATCTAGTAATTAAACAACAAAATCGGTGAATGCACAAGTTTAACGTTTATGAATGATGTAAGGAGTTAAGTCTGAAAAATAGGATTTATGATTGAAGACCTTAAGTCAGAAAGATTCGATATGTTAACTTATAAAATGATTTTATGTCTGAATGCTTTAAAAGATTGATTTATGTTTGATGAACTTATAGCTACTAACTCTTTATTCTGTCTCTAAAGAACAGCAATTTTAAAAGAAATATTTGTAGATCAGCATATTATTGCAATTTTAATATGTTTTATAATAAAAAATGCTTATTTATTTCATATTTATTATAACCTACAAAATCTATTTAAATAACAATTTTATTGAAATGTGCACAAAATAATTCATATAGAACAATATTGTTACACATATATCAAGAGGTATTTAATTTAAAAAATGATTACTTATTCAAATGATTTAATACACGAGGAAATTCAATTAAATATAAATTATATATAACACAACAATAATAAGCCGGAATAAGATAATATTAGATTAATAATTAAATAAAAAATAAAGTCATGTCTAATTAAAGTGTGATAAATTAACTTGAGTATAATTTTGATGAATAAAGTAAAGTCAAGTGTAATTAGTAACAAGTTTGTTGATCAAGGTAAAGCCAAAAGAAATACAAATAAATAATTAAGATAATGGTGCGTTACTCTAAAATAATAAATAAATAGTTTGTGTACAGCGGCAAAATCTGTAAGTACCTAGTTTAACATTTCTTTATGTAACTGAATAAATCATAAAGTCACTTTTATTCAAGTGTTGATTTATTTTATTAATTGCAAAGCGGTGATTATTTTATTTTACGTATGGGAATGAATGAGCATGTCGTTAGATTGTAGGTGAACAGTTTTAACGACCAATACTATCTGATTAAATTTAATAACTGTTTCATATCTGCTGCCTGAATTATTAAGGCTTATCACTTTCGTTAAGGGTTGAGTTACCAGTTATTACTCAGCCACGAAAGGCACAAATAAATCTAAACGGCACGTCCAACTTAGCGATGGCACGGTCTATGTTTTATTCCAAATTAAGTGGGATTTAGATTAAATCGTTCCGCATTTAGATAATTCAATTAATAAGTTTGCTAGAAGTAGCTAAACTGAAGTGCTATCTTATAAAATAACAAATAAGTTCAGGTATTTATAATTGTGAACAGGGGATTGCTACGCTAACCCATACAAATGTCCCCTCTCACCCATGTCACGTTGGAGAGAACAATCCTCCGCCCTAAATTAACCGTGACAATATGAATCATTTGATTTTTAAATCTGTGATCAAAATAATTTTTAAATTAAATAAATCGATCTATCCTTTTATTCAATTTATTTTTATTTAATTTGCCCTCCCTAATTTTATAGCGGCTTTGTTAGCAATTCCCCTTTAATAGCCAAGCGAGCAGCCATCCTAAAGCTTTCTACATTCAGGTGTAGTAAAAGTATTGTGATCGCTACAACAAAGTTTGAAAACGACACTTAACCGATTCAAGTATGTGTTTACTGCGCACCCCAATAACGGAGGTTACCTCTTTCCTTACAATATCATACAATTTCGATAAAGAAAATTCTTGAATTTTTAGGCATTATTTATTTAATTAAAATTAAACATCAGTTTTTTTGGACAAACTGATGATTTTGGTTTATAATCTTCGTAACGTTTCGTTAAATAATGTTAGCTTCTTCAGATTAGAAGTTAAAATGAACATTTGAACGATTCTAAATTGAAATAAAGAAAATAATTTGTGGTGTGAAAATCAAAAAAGGAAATTTTTAGAGAAAAGTTAAAGTAACTGTAAAAAAATATTTTAACCTTCGATTGTAGTAAAGTAAAATAAAAATTTTTATTTTTGAATTTATTTCTCATTTATTTCTTTACCAAACATAGTAGTGTTATCAGAGTCAAATTTATGTCCAGTTTCATGTGATCAATAAGCCAATTTTGTTCCTTCATTGTTATCTTTATTATATATTCTACAACTTAATTGGTGATTATAAATTCTATTTTTAAATAATTATTTTGTTTGTCCAATATAACCTAGTTAAGTTGTAGAACATATAATCAATATAACAATGAAACAACAAAACTAACTTCTCATTCACATGAACCTGGACATAAATTTCTATTAGCAAAAAATTAGCTAAAAAGTAAAGCAAATTTTAAAGTATTGTTTTAACATTAGGTTTTTTTTTTTATTTTTCAAAATTCAGGGAAGGATATGTATAATAACGACTTTTCTTGCATAAGCCCAGAAAAATATTATAAGTTGTTTTATACATGGGTTAGCCGACATATAAAAAACATAATTCATACACCACATGTTTAATTTTTAGTTTTATTTGTTTCCACAAGTACAAATGCTCGATTAATATTTTTTATGCTCATAAGTATACTGAGAATTTTTTGGACATCATGGTTTTATTGATTTTCTAACTTCAAAGTTTTTAAAGATTGCTTGAATAAGGAAGTCGAAATCCAGATAGCGCGAAACAATTTATTGTTGTTTTTAACATCTTACACAATAAAACTTTTTTTTTGCGTTGGAATTCTGAAGTTTGATTTCAATTAGTATCTAATTTCCGATAGATTTAAGTATGTTTTACTTTGAGGGTTGCGCGGCGAATGCCGCAAGTTAATCACCAAACTTTCCTTATATCGGTCATTTGAACACGAAGCTGGACCAGGCTTCCAAACTTATGAAGATATCATAGCTGATATTCAGCCCTTGATTCCGGATCGAACCAAATTGGGCAAGAGAAATATTGAATGAGTCTCGAGTTATAAGGCTCAAAAATCGTTTTCTTCTGACTCTGAGTATAAGGTGTAGTACACAAGGTGTATAGATTCTTCTGAAAAACAAACCATCTACTGGTCTTGAAGCTATTGAAGCTTGTGACGTGGATTTCTACTCAAATATATAAACAATGCTGCAGTTCTGTCTATTATAACAGCGACCCACAAACGATCGTTATCAACGTTGCGGCTACTTAAAAGCTGCGTCTGAAACAAAACCGTACAGGAGCACCCTCACGGTATTAGCTCTTCTCATTATACACCGAAACATAATTGTCGATCATAAAAATCTCACTTATTAAAAACTTTAAAATCTATTAAAAACTTTAAAATCGTAACTAAAAACTCGTCCCATTGAAATTTGATAGCTATGCCCATATAAAAATGCGGACAACAAATTTTGCTCCAATAGTAAAGTGTTGCATTATTTTCTTGCGTTTGAAGTTCTAAATCCCAATCTATTTTCGAAAAATTAATTAAGTATCAGAATATCAATATTCAATTATGTAAATTTTGTCGTAAAAATATGCGGTTAACGCGAAAATAAACAGCGGTTAGTCCTGCTGTTGAGCGTTGCTTGTGAAAATGAGTTCTAACCGCATATGCCAGTAACGAAGTTATGTAGAAGTTAGGGTGAGGTGGTTAGAGAATTTTTTTAAGGAATTTGGGGATGAAGTAGACAAGAAACTAGGACAAGCAATGCAAGCCGATACTTTGGTTTTTCTTTATTTGTTTTCGGTTACGCTGATGCCACTTGTAGTTTTAAACAACAATTACATAATGTCTTTGGCAGTAACAATTATTTGCTTTTCTTAATGTTATCTAAATACATAAAATTTTAAAAATATCTGTAAGTTCTAGGGTGATTGAAATGAAAGATTTTTGCAGGCAGTGAACATTTTTTGCTTAGATCAAAAGTGTCAGAAAGCCACCATTTTTAATTTTCTTCAAAATTTATTATTTGCATTTGTAGCATCTTTAGCAGCACGTAGCGTTGCCACCGGTTCAAAATAAAAGAAAACTTTTGGTCATATCTGATAAATGGTTAATGATAAAACGTTAAAATAAAAATTTTATATGCAGAGTGGTGACTCATTTATTGTGAGTTAACAATACTATCTTGTAAACTATGTTAGATACAAAAAGTTGATATCGGATAAAAGATGCACATTTTCATAGACCCTTAAATGATGCATTACAATCTTGAATATCTTACACTTTTATGCACATATTTCGAAAAACTCTAAACTTACCTATTTTTGTGTTTTGTGTTTTGTATCTGTTTTTGTGTTTTGTATCTAGTAACTTTATTTGTGAAAGTACGTCAAACTGATTCTGGATACTTTTTAATGGTTTTATGCAATACTAGTAGTAGGTGACCGCCGACTCTAAAGCACCCACCAAGAGGAGTTCCAAAATCAGTCTAAAAATGGTAACCGTTCCGTTGAGCCGTATTTCCCTGTGAGCTGTATTTCCCTGTAGATCCCCGTATTTGCCTGAGACACGGCTTGCGTTTCGTCTGCTTTGTCTAGGCCTTCGGCTTATCTTAAGGGTAATTTCTAACAGGATAGTAGCAAAGTACTTTTCAATACGACAACTCATGAATTCTCCTACCCATGAATCGCCCGGTCCCAGTATTTTCCTACAGTATTTTCCTGCGGCTCTTGACTCACGGGTAATTTCTAACAGGGTAATTTCTAATTACCTGTAATTTCATTACGGGTAATTTCTAACAGGGTAATCACCAAGAATTTTTCAATTCGACTACACATAAATGTCACAGTTCACAGCACAAACTCAAAATTGTACTTTTCGACAATATTCGAATAAAATTAAACAGAGTACTAGCTAATATAGTAACCATTTGGAATACGTAAAAAAAGGACATAAAATATTTTCTCTTTCAACCATTTCATTTTTGCAGCCCTCTAATTTTAAACAAAAACGAATACATTCAGAAGAAAAACTTTCGAGTGAATGGAATGTGACTTCAAAACTTCAAACATCAGATATCTTCCAATACACAAACAAACTCATTCAGAAGAGAAACCTTTCGAGTACGGAATATGATTTCCAAATTATACACAACGTAAGTCTTGTAAAATACAATCAAACTCATTCAGAAGAGAAACATTGTGAGTGTACGGAATGTGACTGCAAAACTGCAAACAAAAGATATCTTCAATACACAAACAAACTCATTCAGAAGAGAAACCTTTCGTGTACGGAATGTGATTTCCAAATTATACGCAACGTAATTCTTGTAAAATACAATCACACTCATTCAGAAGAGAAACATTGTGAGTGTACGGAATGTGACTACAAAACTGCAAACAAAAGATATCTTCAATATACAAACGAACTCATTCAGAAGAGAAACCTTTCGAGTGTATGGATTGTGACGTCAAAACTGCACAAAACATAAGTCTTATAAAACATAATCAATCTCATCCAGAACAGAAACCTTTCGAATGTACGGAATGTGGCTTCAAAACTGCAAAAAAAAGATATCGTCCAATACACAAACGAAGTCATTCCGAATAGAAACCTTTCGAGTGTACTGAATGTGACTTCAAATCTGCTTACAACATAAGTCTTGTAAAACACAATCGAACTCATTCAGAAGAGAAACCTTTCGAGTGTACGGAATGTGAGTTCCAACATTGGATAGAACATAAGAATTTTAAAACACAATCGAACTCATTCAACAGAGAAACCTTTCGAATGGACAGAAAGCGGCTTCAAAACTTCAAACAAAAGATATCTTCCAATGCATAAACGTACTCACTCAGAAGAGAAACTTTTCAAGTGTACGGAATGTGACTTCAAAACTGCACACAAGTCTTATAAAGCACAATCGAACTCATTCAGAAGAGAAACCTTTCGAGTGTACGGAATGTGATTTGAAAAAAACTACACACAACATAAGCCTTCTAAAACACAGTGTAGTACGTTCAGAAGAGGAACCTTTCGAAAGTACCGAATGCGACTTCAAAGCAGCAAAAAAATATATCTATCAATATACAAACGAACTCATTCAGAAGAGAAAGTCGTCAGGTGTACGGAATGTGACTGCAAAACTGCACACATCATAAGTCTTATAAAACACAATGGAACTCATTTGGAAGAGGAACCTTTCGAAAGTACGGAATGTGACTTCAAAATAGCAAAAAAAAGATATCTTCTAATACACAAACGAACTCATTCAGAAGAGAAACCTTACGAGTGTACGGAATGTGGCTTCAAAACTGCAAACAAAAGATATCTTCCAATGCACAAACGAACACATTCCGAAAAGAAACCTTTCGAGTGCACGGAATGTGACTAAGGAAACTGCACACAAAGGAAGTTCTTTAAATCATAAATAAACTCATAACGGAGAGAAGCCTTTCGAGTATCCAGCATGAAATTTCAAGACTGGGCAAAGAGCTAATTAATTGGTTGGTTAAACTTGGTTTACTTGGCTTTGTTTACTTGATCTTTATTGAAATTTGTTCTATTGAAGTCTTCTATTGATATCAAGTATATTCTATTGAAATTTGTATAATAAAATGAATTTGATTGAATCTCCAGTCGCCTGGAACAGATTATTTGTATGGAATGCGTCATTGTGAGTAAATGTTCTTTGTACTTAGTAAGTTGACCTAATATCACCGTAACTTGTTCACCCGATGACGTATTTTTAATTACCATCGGTGAATGGACCTCTGGTGCTTCTATTTGATCGTAACCATTTTCTTTGTGCCATGGCCAATTACATTATGATCATGGTTTGTCTATATAAATAAGATTTGTAGATATTAAAATCGTTTTAATGTCAAAACGTACCGGAGTACTAACTTATACAACCAAACTTATTATTATTCCATAAATATACTTTATGAGAAAGTGTTCTAGCTACTTCCACTCAACCATTTTGAATTAAAACCTTAAACTGTAGTAAAAAGACTTGGCTGTACTTATAAATAAAGGTAGATTTCCTCGTTTATTACGTTATGAAAATTTAATGTTTGTATCTCCTAAATGTAAAAGTAGAAAACGAAAGTGAATTTGATCTTGGAACTCTGGAAATATCCAACTAAAAGTGAAACTTGCAAGAAGAGGATAGAATATAATGAAGGACTCGAAGCAAGCGAAAGGAAACGCGATTTTGATAATACAAAGAAGGATAAAGGACAAGAAGAAAGTATTAATGGTAAAAGTGTCAGAGGGAGAGGGGGGATGCGATTTGAGAAGGCCGTCGAGTCATGGCGCAGACGGCATTCGTGCATTGTTGCGACGGCGTCGGTGCGCTCTACGACGCGTCGCTTTATGCAGCGACCCATTCGACGAAAAAGGATGCAGGGTAACGTGGAGGGGAATTTATTACTGCCGCTGTTGCTGATGATGATTTTTGCCTCCCACCAAACGCGTTCTTGCCTGCTGTTAATAATACGCGATATTATTTGTTATACATGTTGTCAATTTTAATCAAATGTATTTGATATAACAGTTTTTTGTTTTTATAAGGGTGGAGATGTATAAATCTAATATTCATGAAATTTTTTTATTTTCTTTGGAAATCACGTGTTTGAACTTCCTGAGATCAAAGCATGTTTTATGAAGAATGTGTGTGTAATGCATCGCGATATCTATTGAGCATCCATACATTGCAACATCAGATTAGATCGGACGACTGAACCATTCGAACACTGTATACTGAGTTGCGATGACAAGGTGTCTAAAAATTTGTAGATAGGTGATATTTAATGTGTAAGATAGGAAAATTTTTGTTTTGAAGTCCAAATTATACAGCAATGATTATTGTCGAGACTTTTTGCTGTGTGTGCGAATATCGACCATGTATACTGCTCATGTATACCAACACCTTTCAGTGTATTCACTATTGGATAGCCGATTTATAGACAACAGCGAAAACTGACTTGAAGTGCATTGTGTGCTATATTTTCTAGTTAAAAAAACAGTTTGTAAATCAATTTGCCTTTTGGAATATTTTTTGTAGTTCTTGACCACCAGTGTGATTCGTTAGAAAATTTTAATGTTCCGCGAAAGATAATTAATTATTATACTTTTGCTAAGAACATTAAATATATTTCCTAATACATTTAATACACATTAAACATACACATCAATACTTCATCATCATCATCAGCCATTTTCTAACCACTGCAGGATCTAGGCCTCCTTCAAATTTTTCCAATCGTTTCGGTTTTGTGCTCTCTTCATCCAATTTTTACCGGCTATGGCTCGGAT